>JBBYHK010001453.1:0-12541 GCA_038382065.1 Adansonia grandidieri | reverse complement strand
TATTTTATGAGTAAATTGCATCAGTGCTTCACAACAGTTTTGTTTTATTGTAATTAGATTATCTCGCACCTATCTTAGGAGTGAAAGAAAAAAATATATAATTATATTAATTTTTTAAGAGGTAAGTAAGTGATAGTTTTGTAAAAAAAAAATTGTTAGTGCACAAAAAAATAGTTGTTTTTAAATGACAGATTTTTTAAAATATATATTATATAAAAAAATTAAAAGACATTGATTTCTTCATAGTGTTATTACTTAATTTACAAAAGATTGATTTTTTTTCTCATTTTCTAATTGAATTGATGTCATTGAACTAAGTTGTGTCAAACTCAATTGGAATCTCTATTAATGTATAGATTTTTGGATTTATTATCTTTTAAAAGCAATTTATTTAAAATTCATCCATTTTGTTAATTACTATTAGAATGTGATGAAATTGATCACCTCAACACCAAGTGAGTGCCAAGGTGGCAAAAGAATTTGGGTCATTTTGATTTTTAGATTAGCATTTATGTCATGTATATATCATATGATACTAACATAACATATTTCATTGATTTTTTAAATAATAATTGCAAAATGGATGAAATCCTAAATATTATTAAAAGGTCATGAATCTAAAAAAGAGTTTTAAACTCAAGAATAAAAATTACATATTATTATTATTATTATTATTATTATTATTATTATTATTATTATTATTATTATTTGTTTGAGTTTAATTTGTGAGTCAAGAAATACTAACTCGATTAAAAAATAATAAAAAGTTAAAATAATAATAATAATAATAATAATAAAAAGTATTTATATTTTTAAAATTTTCATTACTTAGAAATTATAAAAATTACCTACTCCTGCACTAAAATTTTATCTAAATAACTTTTCCAATTTTAAAATAGGATCACTCTGAATATATCAAATTTTAGTATTATATAAAAACTAAGTATGATTGATGATTTTTTTTAATTAATATCTTAGATATATTTTCCCTTTACGAGTATGGGGCCTATAAAAGTGGCTATTAGTTTATATGTTCGGAAAATGGAATCATTTAGGGCGCATTGAAGGATGTGACTTGGTCACATGTTGTGTATAAGCAAACGACAACTCCGGTGGGGCAGCCTCACATGTGCTTCACCGATCCATCTAACTGTTTTAGATTTGACAACTTGAAAAATAAAATGATTATTTTAATCATATTAAAAAATAATTTAAAATATATTATAAAATATAAAAAATATAAAAATATAATTATATCAAAATTTATAAAATAAAAATTATTAATATATTAAAAATATTTAAATATATAATATTTAAATATGATTATATTATAACATATGAGATACACTACATACTCCAAAGTAGGTAACAATATAGAAAAGCTCCAATCTCCAATGGGAGCTTCTAGGTAAGCTCTTTATCGTAAGCATGCGATAAATTTAACTTACAATCAGTTATATTGGTTGTAATTCTTTTTACATATAATATAACATAAAATTATTATAGTTACATAAATATATTATATGTTATATAAATTTTTATAATTTAAAAGAATAAAATTATCAATAAATATTATAGTTACATAAATTATATTATCAATTACACAAATTATTATAATTGATAATATAAGTTTGTATTATATATTTTTATTATAATTATACATATACATTATTTACTTACATAAATTATGATAATATATAATAAAAGTTGTAATACATAAATTTATTATATTTACATAAAACTTTTATAAGTCACAAAAAATATATTACCATATGTAGGATTATATATATCATAGCTACATGAATTATATTATCTAATTATATAAGTTTATCATCATAAGTAATATAAATAAGTATTACATATTTTTTTTACAATTACACATATACATTACATATACATAAATTATGATAAAACTAATAAAAATTATAAAACATAAATTTATTATATTTACATAAAAATTTTGTAAGTTACATAAATATATTAGCAAAGGTAATAAAAATTAGTATTACATAAAATATAAAAGTTTCATAAATTATATTATCTATTTAATAAGATTATTATCATATGTAATAAAAACATGTATTATGCATTTTTATTATAATTACATATATACATTATGTATTACATAAATCATTATGCACAACACATATGCATTATATATTACATAAACACATTAGAATTTTAGTAATATTTTATATAAAACTGTAATATTTGCATGTAATCCAATAATAGTTATATATAATTTATTACATACAAACATTATCTTTATAGATTTTTTTACAAAAATACATTAACTATAACATATATTACATACAAACATTATTCACACTTTAATGATTTATATAAATTATAATATTTATGTATAATTTTCATAATTTTTAGTTGTAATTCTTACCTGCTAATAAAAATTCAAATTTTATTATAAAATTAATCTTTTTAATATAATATAATTATTACTAATATGAACAATATATTATTAAAATAAAAAATATGAATTTTCTTGACTTCCAAAATTAGTAAAAATATTAATTGCATACATATATAATATATTTAATAAGCAAAAAAAATAATTTTTAAAAAATATATTTTATTTTTTATTTTATTTACATATATGGTAAAATTAGTAATAAATATAATATATTAGTAAAAATTAATTTTATGATAATTTTTAAATTTTTTATTAGCTAGTAAGAATTACAACTAAAGATTACAAAACTATACATAACATTAGGGTGAAAATAATGTTTATATGTAATATGTGTTATAGGTAATATGTATGCAAAGAATCTTTGAAGATAATATTTGTATATAACAATTACATATAAATATTATCGGATTTACATATAAATATTACAGATTTATATAAAATTATTACAAAATTTGTAATATATTTATGTAAGACGTTCATTTAAGAAAATTAAACATAATTTTCTCAAATTTTTTTCTTTTTATTAAATATATTATATACGTAGCAAATATTTTTTAGTTATTTTTGAAGCAAATTTTTTTTTTCATACTTGGGCATATTAGTAATAATTATATTATATTAAGAAAAAATTATTTTTATGATAAAATATATATTTTTGATTAGTTGGTAAAAATTATAGCATTACCAAATTATATATAAATATTACAAGTTTTACATAAAAATATTATTAAATCTGTAATGTATTATGTAAAACATCCTTTTAAGAAAATAAACTATAATTTTTTGAAAATATTTATTATTTTTTATAAAAATATTATATATGTAAGAAATTAATTTTTATAGTAATTTTCGAAGTGAAAAAAATTATATTTTTTATTTTAGTAATTTATTTGAGTATATTAATAATTATTATATTTTATTAATAAAAAATTAATTTTAGGATAAAATATATATTTTTATTAGTAAAAAAGTAAATTTTATAATTTAAAAAATAATAAAATTATACATAATAATTAATAATATTAAGTTTCAAAATATTTTAATAAAAATAATTAAAAAATTAAAATCTTTTCAATTAGGTAATCAGTTAGAAGGATTAAATTTTTTTCTGACGTGGCAATACGAGCTTCCTCTAAAATTTTCCATCTCCAATCTACTTCTCCCAAATCACGACTTTGGGATAGCAAACCGAAATCTACTTTTTCTTATTAATCGCCACTACAATGAATAACCTTTTTATTATGCTAAAAACACATTCAATTTAATTGAAATTTAGTATACAATAAAAAAATAAATATATATATATATAAATATATTATCTATAAATATCATAATCCAATTGGTAACAAAGATTTATTCTTCTTTTCTTATCATTTAGATTTAATTTTTGCTAAAAACATTCTCAAAATGAAATGTTAAATGAATATATTAATTATGTGAGAAAGTGTACCTTTTAAAAGGCTGATACAAGGTTGAACAAAGTCTAGGAATAATCCCCGAACATATTATCAAAATATATATACATATATATATATATATAAATCTAACATGTCTAGAAGCATTCAAATTATTAAAAAAAATATGCATTATATAAAAAGATATTAAAATGAATAATAATAGAAAATTGTTTTGCAAGTATGAGGGGTTTTTTTTTTTTGGCAACATAGAAGTTAAACTTTTTACATACAAAAAGATCGTATAAATGTTGAAATTCGAATATCAAATTTATTGAATGTCACTTTTGAAAGATGATTATATAAATTGAGTTAAGTTCCAAATTATATTAAATTTTCAGTAAGTTAGCTACTACATAATCATAATCTAATGCTGCATTTGAATCATTGCATTGAAATGTCGTTTTAGGATTAGATTCACAAACATTCAATGTCGTTTTAAAATTTCTATAAAATAAGAATCATTTTCTTAACTCACATTCAAATTAAGCATAATTCGAATTCTAATTCTAATTGTAACAAGTCCTGTAAAGGAAAATCATTGTGAAATTCTACATTCATTATGTTTCCAATGCCTATGAACAGATCATAGTTAAATTAATGACCTCGTATAATAAAATAGATATTATCTATTTTTTTTTTTCAGATTCTGAGCAATGAAATCATGGATCAATCAATTGAGCTAAATGTTCATACCAAACTAATGTTATCTTTGAGGGCATGATTAATTGAGCTTAATTAATTCAATAGCCTCTTTCATTGCTCTTTGAAATGAAACTCCATTCTTTAATTGTCCGACGATAAATTCGACAAATGAAAAGAAGAAAAGGTCATCAATAAAAACCCCAATTATAAAAACTATCTCACTTCATACTTGCACTATTCTTATAGAAAGAAAAGGCGCTTTCGCATCTTCTTAAGCATAAATAGTTAGGGAGGGAAAAGGTTTTGTAAAATTAAGAAAAGATAAAAATAGTATGCAAACACCTTTGGGTTTATTGATAAAGTGTTAGACTCTTAATTTCAATGATCAAATATCAAACCCTAACAACTTTAATTATAAAAAAAGAAAAAAAATTAGTTACAAAATATAATTTTAATACTAAAAGTAATTACAAACAAATAAATATTATAACTATTTTTGTAATGAAGTGTGCTTTTAATACTATCTTTCTAAATAGGAAATATTTGGCCTCATATTGAAACAATTACATGTTATAACTAATTTTCCTCCGTCCCATATTGTTCATTCTACAGTTAGCTTGAGAATAAATAATTCACTATAATTTTATCAGCAAACATTGTGGGATATATATATATATTTAAAATAAACATAAGTAATTTTATTAAATTATTTTGAATTAAAAATGGTTTAAAAAATTCAATAAAAGGAAGAGTGGATAAAAAAGAAAATACAAAAAGTAAAGATTTAACCTTTTTTATTAATTATTTTCATTATCTTTTTTTATTTTTAATGCTTTTTATTCAATTTTTGAAAAAGGTCTAAAACAATTTTCTCTAAATCAAGTAAAAATATTGAAAAATATGTATAATTTTTTTCATACATAAAAATCTAAAATCGGTTACAAAATTTTCACAAATATGATTTTGTTAATTATTTTAGTGAAATTATTAAAATTATAATTCAATGAAAATTAAAAAAATAATAATAAAAAAGAAAATAAGCTTTTTCTTATTTTTCTTTTTTCTATTTTTTTCTTATTTTTTTCTTTTTCCATTATGAAATTTATGAATTTTTTATGAAAATAATAAATAAAAGACTAAAACAAAAATTCAAAAAAATTATCTTTATTATTTTCTTCTTTTCTTTTCCATTATTTTTTTCCTTTATTTTTCTTTTCCAGCCAACCGATCGATTACTTGGGCCATCGCCGACCATGTCGAGGTATTTGGCCTTATTCACAGGATCTCCCCTTTCCTCCCTTTTTCTATCATTGGCAACCTCCTCAGCTCCTCCCTTTTTTTTTTTCCTCATTTTCTTTGTCTCTCTCTCCTCCATTTCCTTTCTCTCTTTTTCTGGCATTAGCAACTTTTTCCCCTTCTCCCTTTTTTTCTCATTTTCTTTCTATCTCCTCCATTTCCTCCCTTCTTTTCCACCATTTACTCTCTGGCTAGCCCAAGGATAAAAAATCGAATGGGTGATCTGTAATAATTTAAATAAAAATATACCTTTAGCTATTGTTAATTGAGAACGCAACCTCGCTCCAAATACATGAAAATAAACACTCGTATAAGCCTTCTAGTCTATTTCTCTTTTCTAGATAATTACCTTATGATGGTGCACAAACAATTTATATAGACTATACTCGGGATCTATACTAGATGACTAATTAGAGTTGTATCCTACCATCAAGGAGTCTGTATTCTAATTAGCTACTGAAGTAGAGTTTAAACTCTTATCACTAGAGTAGTTAAACTGAATAGGATTTACTTTATAATTTCACCTTAATAATTTGATTTAATTTATCTTGGTCCATTTATTATCATATGGGCCACATAAAGTCCAACATTCTCCCACTTGGCCCATATGATAAACCAAGAACTTAAATAAGTGATATTTAAATCCAAAACTTTAATATGGCAATAAGTTACTCTAGCCCAACTCTCATTCAATTAAAGATTCACATAGCACGAATCATTGCGATAACATTCTAATCCGAATATTCCCTTCCATGTATTACAATGTATGATCCTCTCTAAAAGAGCACTTTATGAGATAATACTTTATGAATGAATTTTCTATAATCATTCAAGGTCGACTTGACATTTAATCTTTATGTGCACAAACTAAAACATGTCTATAAACTCTAAGAATGTAAAATTAATAAAATCAAAGAAGCCAAAATACATCTTGACAGAATTTAACTAGCTCCATATGGTCTACATGAATTAAACTATTTTGTTGACAATGCTTTACTCATGGGATTGCTATTGTTAAATCTGTACTGATGTGTTGGATATCCAATTCTTGCTTCTTTATAGAGTCTCTAACAACAAGCTACTGTATATCTATTTGCTTGCTGTGACTCCTATTTTTATCATTCTTAGAAAAACATACTGCATAAGAGTTGTCATAATAGATCTTTAATGGCCTTGCTGACAACTCTCAAACTAGAGATAAAATATCTCAACCTTATTGCTTATGATATTACTTTATAACATAATTCCTTTGGCAGCTTTCATAGTCCAAGGCCAGAATTACTTTAATATCTGCCAAATACTTCTACTATAAACCTATGTCAAGTTTCATATAAACTTGATCATATATAAGGCTCCCAATATTATATGCATATGTAATGCATTTCATACACTCTTTTTCCAAATTATTTAGAGATATTAGCTCAAATTGAAATATCCTCTTTACAATTTATGCCCTTGCAAGTGAATAGCTTTGTATCTTATTTTTTCCTAAAACTAGCTTGATATAGGCTTCCTGAGATAAACTTAATGTTTTTTCAGACTTATCTTTATAAATCTTTATGCCTATGACATATGAAGTTTCACTTAAATTCTTCATATCAAAGTTTTGAGAAAGAAAACCTTTGTCTCATTTAACAAAGCCAAATCACTTTTGCAAGGAGAATATCACCAATATATAAGACTAAAATTATGACTTTACTCCCACTGACTTTAAGGTATAAACAATGATCAACATTTTAATAAATGTTAAACTTTATATACCATTGGTAGGATGCTTGTTTTAGTTTATATATTAATCTTTCAAAGAAACCTTCAGGTAGAATCATGCACACTTTTTCTCAAGATTCATATTCAAGCAAGTTATTTTCACTACCATTTAATGTAATTCTCAATCCAAAATGAGCTACAAAAGCTATGGTAATTCTTAATAAAACTTTTATAAAAAATTGGAAAGAAAGTTCCATGGTAATCAATACCTCCTTTGAGTGAAACCTTTGTCCACAAGTCTAACCTCATATCGTTTAACATTACCAAATGGTAATTGAATAAGTTACCAGATTGGATCATTAGCCATTAATTTCATCTTTTTTATCATAGCATTTTGCCAAAGCGTGAATTTTTCAATATTCATAGCTAGTGAAAACGAGATCATCTTTATGTCCAATTATCAAAATTAGACTTTTATAAGTATACAACCTACTCATAGAAATGCCTAGTTTCTTGCCCATTGAATCTCTTAATTCTATAATCATTTGTACATTTTATACACATTTGGTTAATGAGATTAATGATCTATTGTAAAGGTTGTACTTAATTTGATTGCTCTCTAGTTAATTCTGTATGTTTGTTTGAGAAACAATCAAGTCCTTTACAAAAGATCAATTTAAATAATTTATTCCTCAATATTAACCTTACGAGGAAAGTCACTCCCACTGGACTCATGATCCATAAGAAACTTAGCATTTCCAGCTTGAACAATTGTAGTTGAATATGAGAGAGATTTAAAACCCGTACCCTTTTAAGTTAATTGCATAGTCGATAACTCCAGTTTCCTTATGTTTGGGTTAAAAGCCTTTACTTTAACTAGACAACCTAAGTCTATAATATCTTAAGCTGGATTCTAACTATTTTGTTATTCTATGAAAGTTTTAGAAATTAATTTAGTTGGAACTTTAATAAAAACATCAATAACAATTTTAATGCATCAATCCATAAACTTAAGGGAATGTGTATGATCTCTAAATGTTATAGTGCTTTCTTTAGCTTTCTTTAGTGGACTTGTTAGTTTGTTTTTCTCTTAATGCAACTAATTTAAGTGTCAAACTCAAGAGTTTCAAGAATTCCATCATTGTCAACTCTCCTAATCTATATAGAGATGTGACAAAAATCTTTATACCACAACTTTGAAAGAGTTTTATCTGTAGCATATCCTTATTACCAGAAATCATGTAAATAGTTAACAAACTTATTCCCATAATTAGGATCCAAGTTAATGATGAAAAAGTTACTAGAAAATTCTCTTTTGAAATTTCAACAATAGAATTTAAAAATTTAAATTCAAAACTCTTTTAATTAAGAAAATTTCTAAAACAAAAGATAAAACCTTTTTTAAGTTTTAAAACATATCTTAATTTTGAAAATGATCCTGATAGTCCTTAACGATTTCTATGGTAGATGTTCCTCTCACTTTCCTTTACTTTCCTTGACTTTATGAAACCTTGAATAGTTATAGAAATATAATTTATTAAACATAAGTTCAACCACCATATATTATTAGGAACATCACTAAAGAGATTCATACAAAATGAGTTTATCTTTATTTTTGAGTCCCTTTTATACTTTAGGCAATCTTTCTTTATATGTCTGATTTAAAACAAAATGAAGGACTTGATGCCATTTTCCTTATTGACATTTTTCCTTTTTCATCTTTATAACACATTTGCCTATTTATCACTTTTTACTATGAGTCACTAGGCTAACTGAATCTAGTTTCTCGTTCTTTAATCTCTTTTCCTCTTGAACACATATAACTCAGAGTTTATTGATAGAACATTTTCTTTATATGTGTTTCTCATGGACATACTCATTAGGAAAAAAGGTTGAATATGAAAGTGATAAGAGATTTACTCAACAAAACTCAATTTTGAAGATTTAAGTCAAGCAACAATGTCTCTCAAATCTCATAATGTGCTCATGTATAACTTTTAGAATTGTTGCATTTTATTCTTGAAAGCTTCCCTATCAGGTTGATAGCTAAAACCTTATCAAATCTAACAATCTGGTCTTTAGTAGCTTTGCAATAATCCTTGAACTTATAGCAACCAGGATGAAATCCAAATTGATTTACTAATATAGGATTTGATATACATCATCCTTAAATAGTTAGATTTCTCCCACTGTACATCGCAATCTATTTATTTTTGTGCACTTTATTCATTGAGGACAAGTTGTCCACTTGAAATGATAAGTCAAGATCCTTTTACCAAAAATAACTTAATTTACTCCTTTATTAGAGTAATTTTTCATCATCGAATAGCATTTCATTGTAGCAACCTTATTAATCACAATAGTAGAAATTGTTGCAAAATGCAATAAACTATACTTTAATTGAATAAAATACTTTATATTCAAATATAAATCTAAACTTTCCTGTGGGTAGAGATGCATCATGCATATGAATTTACATAGCTTTAATGATAAAACAATAACTTTAAAATACTAAAATTCAATAACCCATACATATGGGCTTAGGAAAATTTAACTTTAATGTTATATTGTTTTATCCTTTAATTTTGTAATATTCATAAGATCATACTGTATTTATTTCATGACATATAAATGTGCACATTTACATTGAAATTCCAACAATACTTTATCATACATATATGTACTTAACTTTTGGTTTGAGAGTAAGAATTTTTGGATGATATTTAGGGAGAGTACATACTGCCAAAATATTCCCAACATGCTAAAATATTTTGTCATGAAATAAAATCATAGACTATTTATGCAAAACATATTTATTATTTAATTAAAAATTGATATTAAATAATAAATATTTTACGTAACCTAAAAAATCCAAAAAAATTACTAAAAAATCAAAAACCATAAAATATTTTAGTCTGAAAAAGCTGAGACCAAAAAGGCCTAGACCTGCACGAGTGGGCTTCGACTGGGACTTTTTTCTTCCTTCAAGTACAACCCGGCTAGATTTTTCCTGACTCATTCGTGTTTGCTTCTTGTTTATGGTTTTTTTTTTTTTTGCATGTTTTGAGCCTTATTTGATGCAATCAAAATCGTATAAACATGCTTTAACATGTATTTAACATAGCCTATGCATCAATTTGATAAAAAATCATAAAAATTATTATCAAACAACCAAAATTTCATGACTAATACAACTTTTATTAGACTCATTTCAATATACCACAAAATTTTCTTGCTTTATTCATCTTTTCCTTAATCTTAGGGTTTAGTATTAAAGATAGATGATTAATCTATTAAAACCCTCTAATAATTTTGGTTTTACATGAATTAATCAAGAATTTTGGTGATTAAATTTTAATACACAAAATATACATACAAATTCATGGTATATTCATGAAGTTTTAACACACGTAATATATAAACAATTTTTAGTACATATTTAAAATATGTTTCGATATATAAATACAAATTACGAAATTAATCATAGCATGTTAAAAATTTAGTTTCATGCTTTTATTATATTAATATATAACTCATTTATTCTTAATACGAATTATTTAATTGATTATGCATAAAAAATTCGTTTTTAACGAATCTTACTGGATGATCTGAAGAACAAGGCTAAAAAGCCTAGCTTTGATACCACATGTAATAATTTAAATAAAAAACGTACCTCTAGCCATTGTTGATCAAGAATGCGACCTCGCTCCAAGTACAAGAAAATGAACACCCGTATAAGCCTTGTAGTCTATTTTTTTTCTGGATAATTACCTTATGATGGTGCACAGGCAATTTATATAGACTAGACTAAGGACCTATACTAGAAGACTAATTGTATCCTACCATCAAAGAGTTTGTATTCTAATTAGTTACTAAAGTAGAGTTTAAATTCTTATCATTAGAGTAATTAAACTGAATAGGATTTACTTTTTAATTTTACCTTAATAATTTGATTTAATTTATCTTGATCTATTTATTATCATGTAAGTCACATAAAGTCTAACATGATCCAAATGTTTGAACTATTAGTTTCGAGTTCAACCATTGATTCAACCACCTCTTAATATTAAATAATTAAGAAATATCAATAAAAAAGTTTAAAAAAATTAAAAAAATAAAAAAGTTTAAAAATTTAAAAATATAAATTAAATAAAAATATAAATAAAAAATTTTAAAATTCTAAAGAAAAATAAACAATTCTAAAAACAAAATAATAAAATAAAAAATTCGATTCTTTCAATTTTTATCAATTTTTTTTAATTTTTTATTCTTAATTTCTTAACGATTTTAAACAGTTCAATAAAAATCTAATTTTTAATATATCATTGAATCATTAAATTAATCAGTTTTCTAACCAAAATTAATCCCATTTTTTTTTTCACAAATAGACTAGCCACCTTGCCCAGTTACCACCCGGTCTCCCTCACCCACGTCTATCCTCTTCTTTTCTCCCTCCTCTTCCCTCGTTCTTCCTCACTCTCAACTGTTTCTGTCTCTTTATTTTTTTTTTCAAATAATTAAATCAAATGACATATTTTTTGTCCTTATTAACACGCAAAAATAGAAAAAAAAAAGTAGGACTCAGGTTTAATGACATAAAAATAGAAATATAGAATAAAAATAAAAATGACGTGGCATATAAAGAGAATTCATAGATCACAAGCATTAACAGTCCAAAGTATGTATTAAATTAAAAAAATATAATTAACAAACGGTTCAAAAGATTCGCATGTTCTTTTATAAAGAAAATTTAAAGTAAATAGATTGTTTCGAATTCAAGCCTTAAATTAATACGTAAATATTAAAAATTATTTCATAATGAGTAACACCAAGATAGACTATTAATTATCTCCCAACTAAAAATCAATTATTATCAAGCTAAATGAGCTTACAAGTTAGGTCGATATGTTGCTGCTAAAAAGATTCAAAATCGATAGGTCGATATGTTGCTGCTAAAAAGATTCAAAATCGAATTGGAACATGTGTTTTCCACTAGAAATAAAACTTTCTA
>JBBYHK010001411.1:0-12541 GCA_038382065.1 Adansonia grandidieri | reverse complement strand
CCAAAGCATCAATATCGTGCAACCCAATGAGGAGAACATGATTGTCGTGCCTATAAGAAAAAGAATGGAGATTGTTATGAGTATCCAAGTTTGTCTCATTTCACACATGTCACATTAATTATAAGGAAAATCGTGAAAAGAGAGGCTTTTCTTGCAAATCCGAAGCACCAATATCGTGTACCCTACGAGGAGAACATGATTGCAGTGCCCAAAACAAAAAGAATGGAAAATATTATGAGCATCCAAGTTCATCCCTTTTCATAGATGAACTTTGATTATGAGGAACATGGAGGAAAGAAAAGATTTGTTGCAAATCCGAAGCATCAATATCGTGTATCCCAATGAGGAGAACATGATTGTAGTGCCCATAACAAAAAGAATGGAGAATCTATGGGCATCCAAGTTTGTCTCTTTTCATCGATGAAGTTTGATTATAAGGAAACTGGTAAAAAAAAACCATTTCCTGCAAATCTAAAGCATCAATATCGTGTATCCCAATGAGTATAACATAATTGCAGTGCCCATAAGAAAAAGAATGGAGATTGTTACGAGTATCCAAGTTTGTCTCATTTCACAGATGAACATTAATTATAAGGAAAATCATGAAAAGAGAAGCTTTTCTTGTAAATCCAAAGCACCAATATTGCGTACCCTATAAGGAGAACATGATTGCAGTGCCCAAAACAAAAAGAATGGAAAATATTATGAGCATCCAAGTTCGTCCCTTTTCATAGATGTACTTTGATTATAAGGAAAACGGAGGAAAGAAAAGCATATCTTGCAAATCTGAAGCATCAATATCGTGTATCCTGATGAGGAGAACATGATTGTAGTGCCCATAACAAAAAGAATGTAGAATATTATGGGCATCCACGTTTGTCTTTTTTCATCGATGGAGTTTGATTATAAGGAAAATGGTGAAAAAAAAAGCTTTTCCTGCAAATCCAAAGCATCAATATCATGTATTGTAATAAGTAGAACATGATTATAGTGCCCACAAGAAAAAGAATGGAGATTATTACGAGTATCCAAGTTTATCTTATTTCACAAATGAACTTTGATTATAAGGAAAATGGTGGAATGAAAAGCTTTTCTTGCAAATCAAAACATCAATATCATGTATTCCAATATGGGGAACTTGATTGTAGTGCCCATAAGAAAAGAATGGAGAATATTAAGAGCATTTAAGTTTGTCTATTTTCATAGATGAACTTTAATTACAAGGAAAATCATGGAAAGAAAAGCTTTTCCTATAAAACCAAAGCATGAATATCGTGTATCCCAATGCAGAGAACAAGATTGTAGTGCCAATAACAAAAGGAATAGAGATTATTATAAGAATCCAAGTTTGTCTCAATTCACGAAAGAACTTTAATTATAAGGAAACTGGCGGAAAGTAAAGCTTTTCTTGCAAATCCAAAGCATCAATATCATGCAAACCAATGTGGAGAACATGATTGTAGTGCCCAGAAGAAAAAGAATGGAGATTTTTACGAGTATCTAAGTTTGTCTCATTTCACAGATGTTCACATTAATTATAAGGAAAATTGTGAGGAAAGAACCTTTTCTTGCAAATCCAAAACACCAATATCATGCATCCTATGAGGAGAACATGATTACAGTGGCCAAAACAAAAAGAATGGAAAATATTATGAGCATCCAAGTTCATCCCCTTTCACAGATGAACTTTGATTACAAGGAAAATAAAGGAAAGAAAAACATCTCTTGCAAATCTGAAGCATCAATATCGTGTATCCTGATGAGAAGAATATGATTGTAGTGCCCATAACAAAAAGAGTGGAAAATATTATGGGCATCTAGGTTTGTTTCTTTTCATCAATGAAGTTTGATTATAAGGAAAATGGTGAAAAGAAAGTTTTTCTTGCAATTCCAAAGCATCAATATCGTGTATCCCAATGAGTAGAACATGATTGTAGTGCTCATAGGAAAAAGAATGAGATTGTTACAAGTATCCGAGTTTGTCTCATTTCACAGATGAACATTAATTATACATAAAATCGTGAAAAGTGAAGCTGTTCCTGCAAATCCAAAGCACCAATATCATGTACACTATGAGGAGAACATGATTGCAGTGCCAATAACAAAAAGAATGAAAATATTATGAGCATCCAATTTCATCCTTTTTCATAGATGAACTTTGATTATAAGGAAAATAGAGGAAAGAAAAGCATTTCTTACAAATCTGAAGCTTCAATATCGTGTATCCCGATGAGGAGAACATAATTGTAGTGCCTATAACAAAATAGTGGAGAATATTATGGGCATCCAAGTTTGTCTCTTTTCATCGATGAAGTTTGATTATAAGGAACATGGTGAAAAGAAAAGCTTTTCGTGCAAATCCAAAGCATCAATATCGTGTATCCTAATTAACAGAACATGATTGTAGCACCCATAAAAAAAAGAATGAAGATTATTACGAGCATCCAAGTTTGTCTCATTTCACAGATGAACTTTGATTATAAGGAAAATGGTGGAACGAAAAGCTTTTAGTGTGTCCCAATGTAGACAACATGATTGTAGTGCCCATAAGAAAATGAATGGAGATTATTACGAGTATCAAAGTTTGTCTCATTTCATAGATGAACTTTGATAAGGAAAATGATGGAAAAAAAAGCTTTTCCTGCAAATCAAAACATCAATATTATGTATTCTAATATAGAGAACATGATTATAGTGCCTATAAGAAAAGAATGGAGGATATTAAGAGCACCCAAGTTTATCTCTTTTCATGGATGAACTTTGATTAAAAAGAAAATGGTGGAAAGCTTTTCTTACAAATCCAAAGCATCAATATTGTATATCCCAATGAGGAGAACATGATTGTAGTGCCAACAACAAAAAAAATGGAGAATATTATGAGCATTTATATTTGTCTCTTTTCACAAATGAACTTTGATTACAAAGAAAAATGGTGGAAAGAAAAGCTTTTCATGCAAATCCAAACATCAATATCATGCATCCCAGTAAGGAGAAGATGATTGTAGTGCCCATAAGAAAAATAATGGAGATTATTACGAGTATCCGAGTTTATCTCATTTCACAAATAAACATTAATTATAAGGAAAATAGTGAAAAGAAAAGCTTTTCTTGCAAATCCAAAGCAACAATATCATGTATCCTTATGAGGAGAACATGATTGTAGTGCCTATAATGAAAAGAATGGGGAATATTATGAGCATCCAAGTTCATCTCTTTTCATGGATAAACTTTGATTATAAGAAAAATAGAGAAAAGAAATGCTTTTCTTGCAACTCTAAAACATCAATATCGTGTATCCTAATAAGGAAAAAATGATTGTTGTGCCCATAACAAAAAGAATGGAGAATATTATGGGCATCCAAGTTTGACTCTTTTCATGTATGAACTTTGATTATAAGGAAAATGGTGGAAAAAAAAGCTTTCCTTATAAATCTAGAGCATCAATATCGTGTATCCCAATGAGGAGAACATGATTTTAGTGCCCATAAGAAAAAGACTAGAGATTATTACGAGTATCCAAGTTTGTCTCATTTCACAGATGTTCACATTAATTATATGGAAAATCATGAAAAGAAAAAACTTTTCTTGCAAATCCAAAGCATCTATATCATGTATCCCTATGAGGAGAACGTGATTGCAGTGCCCATAACAAAAATGGAGAATATTATGAGCATCCAAGTTTATCTCTTTTCATGGATGAACTTTCATTATAAGGAAAATAGAGGAAAGTAAAGGTTTTCTTGCAACTCTGAAGGGTCGATATCATGTATCCTAATGAGCAAACATGATTGTGGTGTCTTTTACAAAAAAATGGAGAATATTATGGGCATCCAAGTTTGTCTCTTATCATAGATGAACTTTGATTATAAGGAAAATGGTGAAAAGAAAAGCTTTTCTTATAAATCCAAAGCATCAATATATATCCCAATGGGGAGACCATGATTGCAGTGCCTATAAGAAGAAGAATGAAAATTGTTACGAGTATCCAAGTTTATCTTATTTCATAAATGTTCACATTAATTATAAAGAAAATCATGAAAAGAAAAGCCTTACTTGTAAATCTAAAGAATCAATATTGTGTATCCCTATGAGAAGAACATGATTTGAGTGCCTATAACAAAAAGAATAGAGAATATTATGAGCATCCAAGTTTGTCTCTTTTCATGATAAACTTTGGTTATAAGGAAAACAGTGAAAATAAAAGCTTTTCTTGCAAATCCAAAGCATTAATATCGTATATCCCAATAAGTAAAACATGATTGTAGTGCCCATAAGAAAAAGAATAGAGATTATTATGAGTATCTAAGTTTGTCTCACTTCATGGATGAACATTAGCTACAAGGAAAATGGTGGAAAGAAATGCTTTTCTTGCAAATCCAAAGCATCAATATCGTGTATCCCATTGAATAGAACATGATTATAGTGCCCATAATAAAAAGAATGGAGATTATTATTAGTATCCAAAATTGTCTCACAGTGAAAAGAAAAGCTTCTCTTGCAAATCCAAAGCATTAATATCGTGTATCCCAATAAGTAGAACATGATTGTAGTGCCCATAAGAAAAAGAATAGAGATTATTATGAGTATCCAAGTTTGTCTCATTTCATGGATGAACATTAGCTGCAAGGAAAATGGTGGAAAGAAATGCTTTTCTTGCAAATCCAAAGCATCAATATCGTGTATCCCATTGAATAGAACATGATTATAGTGCCTATAATAAAAAGAATGGAGATTATTATTAGTGTCCAAATTTGTCTCATTTCACGGAGGAACACTAATTTTAAGGAAAATCATGAAAAGAAAAAGCTTTCCTGCAAATTCAAAGCATAAATATCGTGAATCCCAATGTGGAGAACAAGATTACTATTCCAATTACAAAAAGTGTCGAGATTATTTCAAATATCTAAGTTTATCTCATTTCACAGATGAACTTTGATTATAAGGGAAATAGCAGAAAGTAAAGCTTTTCTTGCAAATCCAAAGCGTCAATATCATGTATCCCAATGAGGAGAACATGATTCTAGTACCCATAAGAAAAAGAATGGAGATTATTATGAGTATCCAAGTTTCCATCATTTCATGGATGAACATTAATTATAAGGAAATCATGAAAAGAAAAGCTTTTCTTCCAAATCCAAAGCATCAATATCATGTATCCCAATGAGAAGAACATGATTGTAGTGCCCATAACAAAAACAATGGAGAATATTAGGATCATCCAAGTTCGTCTCTTTTCATGGATGAACTTTGATTATAAGGAAAATAGTGAAAAGAAAAGCTTTTCTTGCAAATCCAAAGCATCAATATCGTGTATCCCTATATGAAGAACATGATTGTAGTACCCGTAAAAAAAAAGAATGGAGAATATTATGAGCATCCAAGTTTATCTTTTTTCACAGATGAATTTTCATTATAAGGAAAATGAGAGAAAGAAAAGCTTTTCTTGCAAATCCAAAGAATGAATATCGTGTATCCCTATGAGGAGAACATGATTGCGGTGCCCATAACAAAAAAAATAGAGAATATTATAAGCATCCAAGTTCGTCTCTTTTCATGGATGAACTTTGATTATAAGGAAAATGGTGAAAAAAAAGCTTTTCTTGCAAATTCAAAGCAACAATATCGTGTATCCCAATGAGTAGAACATATTGTAGTGCCGATCAGAAAAAGAATGGAGATTATTTGCAGTATCTAAGTTTATCTCATTTCACGGATGAATATTAACTATAGAGAAAATGGTGGAATGAGATGCTTTTCTTGCAAATCCAAAGCATCAATATCGTGTGTCCCAATGAGGAGAACATAATTGTAGTGCCATAAGAAAAGAATGAAGAATATTATAAGCATCCAAGTTTGTCTCTTTTCACGGATGAACTTTGATTATAAGGAAAATGGTGGAAAGAAAAGCTTTTCTTGCAAATCTAAAGCGTCAATATTGTGTATCCCATTGTAGAGAACATGATTGTACTGCCAAGAACAAAAAGGATGGAGATTGTTATGAGAATCCAAGTTTATTGCATTTCATTGATGAACTTTAATCATAAGGAAAATGGTGGAAAGAAAAACGTTTCTTGCAAATCCAAAGCTTTAATACCATGTATCCCAATGTGGGGAGCAAGATTATAGTGCCAATAACCAAAGGAACGGACATTATTTCGAGTCTCTATGTTTGTCTCATTTCACAGATGAACTTTGATTATAATGAAAATGATGGAAAGAATAGCATTGCTTGCAAATCCAAAGCATCAATATTGTGCATCCCTATAAGGAGAACATGATTGCAGTGCCCATAACAAAAAGAATGGAGAATATTATGAGGATCCAAGTTTATCTCTTTTCACGAATGAATTTTGATTATAAGGAAAATGAAGGAAAAAAAGCTTTTCTTGCAAATCAAAAGAATCAATATCGTGTATCCCTACGAGGAGAACATGATTGCAATGCCCATAACAAAAAGAATGGAGAATACTATAAGGATCCAAGTTCATCTCTTTTCATGGATAAACTTTAATTATAAGGAAAACAAAGAAGAGAAAAGTTTTTCTTGCAATCCAAAGCACCAATATCGTGTATCCCAATGAGTACAACATGATTGTAGTGCCTATAAGAAAAAAATGGAGATTATGGGCACTGCAATCATGTTCTACTCATGATTGTAGTGCCTATAAGAAAATGGTGGAAAGAAAAACGTTTCTTGCAAATCCAAAGCTTTAATACCATGTATCCCAATGTGGGGAACAAGATTGTAGTGCCAATAACCAAAGGAACGGAGATTATTTCGAGTCTCTATGTTTGTCTCATTTCACAGATAAACTTTGATTATAATGAAAATGATGGAAAAAATAGCATTGCTTGCAAATCCAAAGCATCAATATCGTGCATCCCTATAAGGAGAACATGATTGCAGTGCCCATAACAAAAAGAATGGAGAATATTATGAGGATCCAAGTTTATCTCTTTTCACGAATGAATTTTGATTATAAGGAAAATGAAGGAAAAAAAGCTTTTCTTGCAAATCAAAAGAATCAATATCGTGTATCCCTACGAGGAGAAATGATTGCAATGCCAATAACAAAAAGAATGGAGAATACTATGAGGATCCAAATTCATCTCTTTTCATGGATAAACTTTAATTATAACGAAAACGAAGAAAAGAAAAGTTTTTCTTGCAATCCAAAGCACCAATATCGTGTATCCCAATGAGTAAAACATGATTGTAGTGCCTATAAGAAAAAAATGGAGATTATTTCTAGTATCTAAGTTTGTCTCATTTCACGGATAACCATTAACTATAAGGAAAATGGTGGAAAGAAATGCCTTTCTTGCAAATCAAAAGCATCAATTTCGTGTATCCTAATAAGGAGAACATGACTGTAGTGCCCATAAGAAAAGAATGAAGAATATTATGAGCATCCAAATTTGTCTCTTTTCACGGATGAGCTTTGATTGTAGGAAAATGGTGGAATGAAAAGCTTTTTTTGTAAATCTAAAGCATCAATATCGTGTATCCCATTGTGGAGAACATGATTATATTGCCAAGAACAAAAAGTATGGAGATTGTTATGAGTATCCAAGTTTATTGCATTTCACAGAAGAACTTTAATTATAAGGAAAATGGTGGAAAGAAAAACTTTTCTTGCAAATCCAAAGCGTCGATATCGTGTATACCAATGTCGAGAACAAGATTGTAGTGCCAATTATCAAAGGAATAGAGATTATTTGGAGTCTCTAAGTTTGTCTCATTTCAGGATGAACTTTGATTATAAGAAAAATGGTGGAAAGAAAAGTGTTGCTTGTAAATCCAAAGCATCAATATCATGTATCCCAGCAAGGAGAACATGATTGCAGTACCTATAAGAAAAAGAATGAAGATTATTATGAGTATCCAAGTTTGTGTCATTTCATGGATGAACATTAATTATAAGGAAAATCATGAAAGAAAAAGCTTTTATTGGAAATCCAAAGCATCAATATCGTGTATCCCAAATAGGAGAACATGATTGTAATGCCCATAACAAAAAGAATGGAGAATATTAGGAGCATCCAAGTTCGTCTCTTTTTAGGATAAACTTTGATTGTAAGAAAAATGGTGGAAAAAAAGCTTTTCTTGCAAATCCAAGGTGTCAATATCATGTATTTCAATAACGAGAACATGATTGTTGTGCCTATAACAAAAAGAATGGAGAATAATATGAGCATCCAATTCGTCTCTTTTCACAGATGAACTTTGATTAGAAGGAAAATAGAGGAAAGAAAAGCTATTGTTGCAACTCTGAAACGTCAATATCATGTATGCTAATGAGGAGAACATGATCGTAGTGCCCATAACAAAAACAATGGAGAATATTATCGGCATCCAAGTTTGTCTCTTTTCATGGATGAACTTTGATTATTAGGAAAATGGTGGAAAGAAAAGCATTTCTTGCGAATCCAAAGCATTAATATAGTGCATCCCAATGAGGAGAACATGATTGTAGTGCCCATAAGAAAAAGAATAGAGATTATTATGAGTATCCAAGCTTGTCTCATTTCATAGATGTTTACATTAACAATAAGGAAAATCATGAAAAAAAAGCTTTTCTTGCAAATCCAAAGCATCAATATCATCTATCCCTATGAGGAGAACATGATTGTAGTGCCCATAACAAGAAGAATGGAGAATATTGTGAGCATCCAAGTTCGTCACTTTTCACAGAAGAACTTTGATTATAAGGAAAATGTAGGAAGGAAAAGCTTTTCTTGCAACTCCGAAGCATTAATATCATGTATCCTAATGAGGAGAACTTGATTGTAGTGCCCATAACAAAAAGAATGAGGAATATTATAGGGATCCAAGTTTGACTCTTTTCATGGATGAACTTTGATTATAGGAAAATGGTGGAAAGAAAAGCTTTTCTTGCAAAGCCAAAGCATCAATATCATGTATCCTAATGAGAAGAACATGATTGTAGTGCCCAAAATAAAAAGAATGGAGATTATTACGAGTATCCCAGTTTGTCTCATTTCATAGATGTTCACATTAATTATAAGGAAAATCGTGAAAAAAAAAACTTTTTTTGCAAATCCAAAGCTTCAATATCATGTATCCCTATGAGGAGAACGTGATTGTAGTGCCTATAACAAAAAGAATGGAGAATATTATGAGCATCCAAGTTCATCTCTTTTCACAGATGAACTTTGATTATAAGGAAAATGGAGGAAAGAAAAGGTTTTCCTGCAATTGTAAAGTGTCAATATCGTGTATCCTAATGAGGAGAACATAATTCGCGTGTCCATAACAAAAAAGAACGATGAATATTATGGGCATCCAGGTTTGTCTAATTTCATGGATGAACTTTGATTGTAAGGAAAATGGGGGAAAGAAAAGCTTTTCTTGCAAATCCAAAGCATCAATATCGTGTATCCCATTATGGAGAACATGATTGTATTGCCAAGAACAAAAAGTATAGAGATTGTTTTGAGTATCCAAGTTTGTCGTGTTTCACAGATGAACTTTAATTATAAGGAAAATGGTGGAAAGAAAAGCTTTTCTTGCAAATTCAAAGCATCAAGATCGTATATCCCAATGTGGAGAACAAGATTATAGTGCCAATATCCAAAAGAACGGATATTATTTCAAGTCTCTAAGTTTGTCTCATTTCAGGATGAACTTTAATTATAACGAAAATGGTGGAAAAAGTGTTGCTTGCAAATCCAAAGCATCAATATCATATATCCCAATGAGGGGAACATGATTGTAGTGCCCACAAGAAAAAGAATGAAGATTATTACGAGTATCCAGGTTTGTGTAATTTCATGGATGAACATTAATTATAAGGAAAATAGTGAAAACAAAAGTTTTTCTTGCTAATCCAAAGCATCAATATCGTGTATCCCTATGAGGAGAACATGATTGTAGTGCCTATAACAAAAAGAATAGAGAATATTAGAAGCATCCAAGTTTGTCTCTTTTCATGGATAAACTTTGATTATAAGGAAAATGGAGGAAAGAAAAGCTTTTTTTGTAACTCTGAAGTGTTAATATCGCGTATCCTAATGAGGAGAACATGATTGTAGTGCCCATAACAAAAACAATGGAGAATATTATGGGCATCAAAGTTTGACTCTTTTCATAGATAAACTTTGATTATAAGGAAAATGGTGAAAGAAAAGCTTTTCTTGCAAATCCAAAGTATCAATATCGTGTATCTCAATGAGGAGAACATGATTTTAGTGCCTAAAAGAAAAAGAATGGAGATTATTACGAGTGTCTAGGTTTGGCTTATTTCACAGATGTTCACATTAATTATATGGAAAATCATGAAAGGAAAAGCTTTTCTTGAAAATCCAAAGCTTCAATATCATGTATCCATATCAGGAGAACATGATTGCAGTGCCCATAACAAAAAGAATGGAGAATATTATGAGCATCCAAGTGCGTCTCTTTTTGCAAATGAACTTTGATTATAAGGAAAATGAAGGAAAGAAAAGGTTTTCTTGTAACTCTGAAGCGTCGATATTGGGTATCCTAATGAGGAGAACATGATTGGGTTGTCCATAACAAAAAAGAATGGAGAATATTATAGGCATCCAAGTTTATCTCTTTTCGTGGATAAACTTTGATTGTAAGGAAAATGGTGGAAATAAAAGCTTTTCTTACAAATCTAAAGCATCAATAGCGTGTATCCCATTGTGGAGAACATGATTGTATTGCAAAGAACAAAAAGTATAGGGATTGTTCTGAGTATCCAAGTTTGTCGCATTTCACGGATGAACTTTAATTATAAGGAAAATGGTGGAAAGAAAAGCTTTTCTTGCAAATCCAAAGCATCAAGATCGTATATCCCAATCTAGAGAACAAGATTGTAGTGCCAATAACCAAAGGAACGGAGATTATTTTAAGTCTTTAAGTTTGTCTCATTTTAGGATGAACTTTGATTATAAGGGAAATGGTGGAAAGAAAAGTGTTGCTTGCAAATCCAAAGCATTAATATCATGTATCCCAATAAGAAGAACATGATTGCTGTGCCCATAGGAAAAAGAATGTAGATTATTATGAGTATCTAAGTTTATGTTATTTCATGGATGGACATTAATTACAAGGAAAATTCTGAAAAGAAAAGCTTTTCTTGTAAATCCAAAGCATCAATGTCGTGTATCCTAATGAGGAGAACATGATTGTAGTGCCTATAACAAAAAGAATGGAGAATATTAAAAGCATCCAAGTTTGTCTCTTTTTAGGATGAACTTTGATTGTAGGAAAAATGGTGAAAAAAAAGCTTTTCTTGCAAATCCAAAGCATCAATATTGTGTAGCTCAATGACGAGAACATGATTGTAGCACCCATAAGAAAAAGAATAGAGAGATTATTACGAGTTACCAACTTTGTATCATTTCTTGGATGAACATCAATTATAAGGAAAATCATGAATAGAAAAGCTTTTCTTGCAAATCCAAAGCATCAATAACATATATCCTAATGAGGAGAACATGATTGTACTGCCCATAACAAAAAGAATGGAGAATATAATCGCATCCAAGTTTGTCTCTTTTCATGGATGAACTTTGATTATAAGGAAAATGGTGGAAAGAAAAGCATTTCTTGCAAATCCAAAGCATCAATATCATGTATCCCAATGAAGAGAACATGACTGTAGTGCCCATATGAAAGAGAATGGAGATTATTACAAGTATCCAAGCTTGTTTTATTTCATAGATGCTCACATTAGCTATAAGGAAAATCGTGAAAAGAAAAGATTTTTCCTGCAAATCTAAAGCATCAATATCATGTATCCATATGAGGAGAACATGATTGGATGCCCATAACAAAAAGAATGGAGAATATTATGAGCACCCAAGCTCATCTCTTTTGACGAATGAACTTTAATTATAAAGAAAATGAAAGAAATAAAAGCTTTTCTTGCAGGTCCGAAGCATCAATATCGTATATCCTAATGAGGAGAACATGATTGTAGTGCCCATAAGAAAAAGAACGGAAAATATTATGGGCATCCAAGTTTGACTCTTTTCATAGATGAACTTTGATTTTAAGGAAAATGGTTGAAAGAAAAGCTTTTCTTGCGAATCCAAAGCATCAATATCGTGTATCCCAAAGAGGAGAACACGATTGTAGTGCCTATAAGAAAAAGAATGAAGATTATTATGAGTATCCAAGTTTGTTTCATTTCATAGATGTTCACATTAATCATAAGGAAAATTGTGAAAGGAAAAGCTTTTCTTGAAAATCCAAAGCATCAATATCATGTATCCCTATGAGCAGAATATGATTGCAGTGCCCATAACAAAAAGAATGGAGAATTTTATGAGCATCCAAGTTTATCTCTTTTCATAGATGAACTTTGATTTTAAGGAAAATAGAGGAAAGGGAAGGTTTTCTTGCAACTCTGAACTGTCAATATCGTGTATCCTAGTAAGTAGAACATGATTGTGGTGTCCATAACAAAAAAGAATGGAGAATATTATGAGCATCCAAGTTTGTCTCTTTTCATGGATGAACTTTGATTGTAAGGAAAATGGCAGAAAGAAAAGCTTTTCTTGCAAA
>JBBYHK010001400.1:0-12542 GCA_038382065.1 Adansonia grandidieri | reverse complement strand
TGGTGGCAATTTAGTATATTAACAAGCATATTATAGTGCATTTGCATGAGAAGAAATTGAGAGAAACATTTGAACCCTAAAACACATGAGTGAACAGAGTGATAACCATGATAAGTTTATCAGAATTTTTGCACTTACTTTGGAATAACACTTTCATTGTTAATTCTCGTTCATATTTTTTTTGTGAAGTTTGGTTATGAGATATGATGTTGCTTGGTTCTTAACTGGTCAGGTTTTAAGGTGTGTAGAGTCTTTTGATCTCATTTGAAATACTGAATGGAAAGTTTTTTTTTGGTTGTTGGGTTACTTAGTTATGTAGTTGTTCGAGGATGAGCAAAAGGACAAGTGTAGGGGAATTTGATAGTGAACATAAATGTTAAGATTTTAATTGTTAAATTCTTATCTTTTAGTAGTTTTTGAGTTATAACTGATGAAAATTACTTTCGTTTGTCTTTAAGGTGTAAAAAGGGCTTAGAACAAAGAAAAAGGGCTTAAAAGAGTTAATTGGAGCAGCCCAAGAATAGAAAAGAAAGAGCTGTTATGGATATTGCATGGGCACGCTCTACAAGCAAACAACTTAAATTAGAATTTTAGTTTATTTAGAATTCTAATTGAGTAGAATTTGTAACTGATAAGAATTTAGGTAAATTTGGGAAAATTGTACTGGATATATAAAGGAAAAAAGGGAAAGATTCTGGGGGACGATTTTTCTATGGTTTTTGACTTTTTCTTTTAAGAGAGAGAGTTTTTCTTTTGGAGAAAGAGGGAACAAGAAGACAATGTGTGGTTAAATTCTTTTCAACTAGTTAAGGGTTTTAATCAAAGTTTGATTCTCTATGACTGTGAGATCTAATTTGTGTCTATATTATTCATTGTTCTTAAATATTTGTCTTTTTTTCTACGCTTAATAAGCATAATTGTCATTGTTAATTGGATGTTTGGTACCGCATTTGATTGATAAGACTAGTTAGAAAATCAAATTTGTAATTGTTTCATTATTCTAATAAAAGTGGCAACTAACTTGGGTAGGAAGAATTAACAATCTAATCTGAATAAACCTGCCCATGAGTTTATTGATTAAAATTGGCGATTCCCCTCTCATTATTAATGCTATTGATGCATTGAAACACTAAGATCGTATCTAGGGTTTATGTAATCAATAAGGGAAATAATTAATGGTCGCACCTTGATTATTGAATAACTAAGGAGGGGTAGGGAGTTAGGTCATACCAATACCCATAACTAATTTATTCTTGAATAATGAATATATCTTTGCATCTGTCATCAGTTGTGAGAATAAAACTTGCAATTAAACTTTTGGCTTGTGTTTGGGTGATATTGACATTTATTTCATTTTAATTTGTCCTATATTCTTAATCGATCTTTAGTTTATTTATTTCATTTATTTTTAGTTGACTTTATAAAATTCCTATTTTATTTTGTTGATTTTGTAAGGAAATCAGATCTTACCATTCCCTATGGAGACAATCCTACTTATCACTATATATGAAAATCTTATTAAAGAAGGGAAATTATTTTTGTTGGATTCAACACCCACCAATGTCTTCCCCAACATCACTATAGGTCAGTTGGATCACCTTGTGAGCAACATCACTATCGACAAATTACAACTTTTTTTGCAATGATGAAATCCCCCCATGAAGAAAGAGAAAACTATGAAGCCCTTCACATCACCACATACTGTAAGGATAGCATGTTGCCTAACGTACTCATTGATAACAGGTTGGCTTTAAATGTAATGCTTGTGTCATGCTTGAACATGCTCCCATTGATGCATTTTATATCTAGAATAGCCATACAATTGTGCGAGCATTTGATGGAACTTGTAAAAACATTGTGGGAAACATCACCATTCCATTCCAAATTGGCCTATGTACTTATGAGGTTGACTTCCATATGATAGACATCGCTTCATCATATAACTGCTTGTTGGGAAGGCCTTAGATACACTCTGCAGGGGTAGTACCATCATCTTTGCACCACAAGTTAAAATTCATCATTAAGAATAAAGTTTCAATATCGAAAAAGAAGAATATATTATTGCTGCTACCTTAACTGATGCCCTATATGTCAAACCTAATGAAGATATCCTAGAATCGTCTTTTCAATCATTTGACTTTGTCCATGCCACTTATGCCAAGGAAGGGTTGCTAATGGTGGTGCCTCGCTTATCAAAGATCACTTATATGAGTTTGAAGTTAACTATCGGCAAATGTGCCTAGGCTAGAAAGGGGTTCAAAAATGCCTCCAAGGAATTGCAAAAGCTTTAAAAGTTGTTAATTAGATTGACAAAAGAGGATTAGGATTCAAGCTTCGTGCATAGCAAAAAAGAAAGCAAGCTTAGAAGAACCACGAGAGAAGGATGGCTCATTTGTTAGGATAAGACATGGAGTATGAACCGATGATATTTCTGCCACATCGAGAAAATTTTTTCCCAAGAGGACATATAAATACTGGCTCCGCTAAGGTTATGCTCGTACTGGACAAGGCATTTAAGGATTTCTCCATCAATGCAATTGATAAGCTAGGGATGTCAACGACAAGCCCAGAGACTAATCTATGCCCTTCAGGATTTGTTTCGAGTGTTTGGACTAAAACTAAGATTCATGTACTATTCAAGTCTATTCTGAAGTAACGCTATGAACTAAATCTACATGCTTCCACCTAAAAAGCATTATAGGATCCTTTGTATAGGTATCTTTTATTAAGTATTATCAATGGAAATGACTAAGCATTATGCATTTCATCCCTTGTGTTCATAGTTATTGATAACTTTTAGACCTTTCTCTACATATTTTTCCACCTATATTGTTCTTTTTCTATATTTTAAAGTACCCTGATAAAGATGACAAAAATATTTATACTAAAACTTCAAAAATCAATTTTGAGCAATCAATCTGCATCAGTAAGCTTGTGTCTGAAGAGAATTTTGAAGAGAATCCCATACCTTTAGAAATGCTAAGACTAATTGAACAGAAAAAAATAGATATTACCTCATGAAGAACCCACCAAAACCATAAACCTTGGAACAAAAGAAGATAAAAAATCAAAATCAAAACCTCTATAAAACCATCAACTTAAGCTGAAGTAATAAGTTTCCTTCAAGAATATCAGGATATGTTTGCCTGGTCCTACCAAGACATGCCTGGATTACATACCAACATTGTGTTCCATAAACTTCCCATCAAACCTAAGTGTAAGCCCATACAATAAAACTTCATAAGGATGAAACTTGAAATGCTTCTGAAGATCAAAGAAGAAGTGAAGAAACAATTTGAAGTAGAATTTCTCGAGGTAGCCAAATATCCTGAATGGGTAGCCAATATAGTTCTAATTCCTAAAAAGGATGGTAAAGTATAGATATGTAGATTATAAAGATCTAAACTGAGCCAGCCTAAAAGATAATTTCTCTTTACCTCATTTTGACACCCTAGTAGACAACACTGCTAAAAATGCACTATTTTCCTTCATGGATAGATCTTTGGGCTATAACCAAATCAAAATGGTAGCTGAAGACATGGAAAAGACCACTTTCGTAACCATATAAGGCACTTTCTGTTACAAAGTGATGCTTTTCGGGCTTAAGCATTTTGGGGCAACCTACAAAAGGGCAATGGTAACATTGTTCCATGATCTCATGCATAAGGAAATTGAGGTCTATGTGAATGATATGATCACCAAATCACCCAAAGGGAGTGAACATGTGGCAAATTTGCAAAAACTCTTTAAAAGGCTTTGCCAATACCAGCTCAAGCTAAATCCTGCCAAATGCACATTCAATGTCACATCCAATAAACTATTGGGTTTCATTGTGAGCGACAAAGGAATAAACATTGATCCCGACAAGGTTAAGGCTATTCAAAATCTGCCACCACCTCAAACTCAAAAGAAAGTGAAAAGTTTCTTGGGAAAATTAAACTACATAGTCTAGTTCATATCTCAGTTGACAAATAAATGCAATCCAACCTTTCGACTACTTTGAAAACAAAATCCTGGAGAGTGGAATGAAGAATGCCAAGACGCTTTCGATAAGGTCAAACATTACTTTTTAAACCCTCCAGTACTTATGCCATTAGTGCCTAGTTAATTGTTAATCTTGTATCTTTAAGTTTTTGACAAGTCCATGGG
The DNA here is from genome assembly GCA_038382065.1 of Adansonia grandidieri. Classification (NCBI taxonomy): domain Eukaryota; kingdom Viridiplantae; phylum Streptophyta; class Magnoliopsida; order Malvales; family Malvaceae; genus Adansonia; species Adansonia grandidieri. The sequence goes on along the minus strand of JBBYHK010001400.1, from coordinate 8,393 downwards.
CTACGTATTGGGTCAACATGGCAAGAAGGAATAGGCTATCTACTATTTGAGCAAGAAGTTCACATATTATGAAAATAATTATTCATTTGTAGAGAAGCTATGTTGTACTCTAACTTAGATGGCTTGGAGGTTAAAATAATACATGTTGTACCATACTATGTAGTTGATCGCTAAACTTGATCCATCAAGTATCTTTATGAAGCTCCTGCCATGTTAAGGAGACTAGCCAAGTGGCAATTTGCTTTCAAATACCATATCATGTATGTGAACCAGAAAGCCATTAAGGGTAGCACAATAGCAGACTTTTTGGCATGCTGAACAATGGATAACTATTGACCTTTAGACTTTGATTTTCCTAACGAAGACTTGATGTTCAAATCTGAGGTGCAGAACACTGTCGAGCATAGGTTATCTTGGAAATTGTACTTCAATGGAGCTTCAAATGCATTGGGGCATGAAATTAGGGCAATTCTTATCTCGCCTAATGGAAACCATTACCCCTTCACTATAAGATTGAACTCCAACTACATTAACAATATAGTTAAATATGAGGCCTGTGTCCTGGGACGCTAAGCAGCCATTGAAAGGGGCATTCAAACACTAAAAGTATTTAGAGATTCAACCCTTGTCATTTACCAACTAAAAAGAGAATTGTAAACACGTGATGTTAAAATGATCAACTATTGGAATCTGATCTTGGAGCTAAAAAAAGAGTTTGGTGGTATTAGCTTTCAACATCTACCTCGAGAAAAGAACCAAATTGCTAATGCCTTGGCCACCTTATCATCCATGTTTAAAGTCAATCAAGAAACATACATTACTTCTATTCATATGAGTATCTATGCAACCCTAACACATTGTCAGAATCTTGAAGAAAAGAAAGTCGGCATGCTCTGATGCATGGATGCTTTCGAAGCCAAAAGAATACTTAAAGAAGTCCCTAAAGAAATTTATGGTACGCATGCTAATAGACACCGAATGACAAAGCAATGCGATTAGGTTACTATTGGTTGACTCTTGAAAAAGATTGCATTGACTATGCCAGAAAGTGCCATAAATGCCAAATCTACAATGACAAAATCCATGTCCCACCAAGACCTCTACCTGTTATGATAGCTCTATGGCTTTTTTCTATATAGGGCATGGACATGATTGGACCGATTACCCCTAAGGCTTTTAATGAGCATCGCTTCATTTTGGTCGTAATAAATTATTTCACCAAGTACGTAGAGGCAGCTTCATATACAAGTGTCACTAGATTGGTTGTGTGCAAATTTGTGAAATGGATATCATTTATAGATATGTCCTTCTCAAGCAAATCATTACTAATAATGCATGAAACCTGGAAAGCAAAATGATGCAAGCAATCTGCTCTCAATTCAAGATTCAACATTGAAACTTTGTCTCATACCATCCAAAAATGAATGAGGCAACTAAAGCAGTCAACAAGAGTATTAAGAAGATAGTCAAAAGGATGGCTGAGACATATAAAGATTGGCATAAAAAGTTACCTTTTGCATTGCATGCCTCTCGCATAGTAGTGCAAACTTCCATGAGTGTTACCTTATTCTCTTTTGGTCTACGGCATGGAAGCTATCTTGCCAATCGAGTTTGAAATCCTCTCACTTAGATTCTTGATAAAATCACATCTTGAAGAGGCTGAATGTGTTAAGAGCCGATATGAGCAACTAAATCTCATTGAAAAGAAAAGAATTAAAGCCATCTGTCATGGTCAGTTGTATCAAAAGCACAAGATGAGAGCCCATAACAAAAAAATCCATCCTTGCTAGTTCTAAGAAGGTGACTTGGTACTCAAACAAGTTCTCACAATCCATAAAGATGCTTGAGGAAAATGGACCCAAAAATGGGAAAGGCCATATGCGGTAAAATGTGTATTTTTCAGAGCAGCCCTAATCTTAACCGAGATGGATGACAACGACCTACCCAATGCTGTGAACTTTGATTCTATTAAAAAAATACTATGCCTAAAAGGATTTTAGGATGGAAACCAAAAAATAGGTCATATCATCCATCTGCTTTCACTTAAAAAAAAAAGCCAACCTAAGTTGAAAATCCAAGAGGGTGACTTAAGCTACTAGGCTTTCTTACTCACACTAAATCAAGCCCAAACTACGACCAGCTTAGACTAAAACCAATTTACCTTACAATCGTAATCTTGATCAAGACACCAAATCATAACCCAATTCACTTGTTCTATACCAACCTCCACCACCAAATCTCATCTTCACCTATACTTGAAAATGAAAACCACTTAACCTTAAAGCAAGCATCCTAGTGTAAGATAACTTGAAGAATTCCTCAATCAATTGACTGACACAGGGAGAGTTAATCACTCAAGCATCTCTGAAAACACTCAGTGGAGTATTCATATCATCAGCATTAGGGGCCAATCAGCTAGGAAGATCTCCTTTATCTCTTTTGTAGTTCAAAATCTTTCACAATCTCATAAGTTTATCATAACTTGTGCACTTTTGCTTTGAATAAAATATAATTACTTGATTTATTGCAAAATCTTTCTGTAACCCTACATTCCATGTTGCATCATGTTTATCATTTAATTGATAATGCTTGATAAATGAACAAAACTAATAATAGGATTTCCTAGCATTACTTGGAAAGATAAAACTTCACAAAAATTTTTGTTTCATGTCTAACTACTAAGAATGAACTCTTAGGGCCACAACTAGTTTGGCCTTGGGACCCTCACAACTTTATAAAAGTGCTGAAAACCTTATCCTAGTAAATGATCATGGACCTCTCATACCTTCGAAAAAGGAGCAACCTTAATATTCCAAGCCTCTGAAAATTTAGAGCAAGATTGACAAACCCTCGAACAAAAGGCCACCTCATCAAACTCATGAAAGAGCAAGCAGCCAAAGAAGGCTAAAATCGATCACCAGATTAGTTTTTTTATAAAAAAAGATGAAAAAATTATTATCATTTTTGCATCATCTAGACACACATTTGCATCCTCATGCATTATGCAACATTTAACATCCTTTAGTTACTAGCTCTCTTAAACAAAAGCCAAATTAGTGGGGAACCTAAGGTACAATTTCTTGCTTTTTAAAAAACCTTAAAAAGCCCCAAAGAATTATCTCTAACCTTACGAGCTTATTAAAAATCAACCAAGAGAGGTATATAAACTCATTTTCTTTCAGTCTTCAAAGAGCAGGATGTCTTTTCTTACCTAGCACAAAGCCCACACAAGGTGGTGGCACCCATCTACCTTTATCTTCAAAGAATAGGATGCTTACCTATTACAAAGCCCACATAAGTTGGTGGCACCTATCTACCTCAGTCCTCAAAGAGCAGGATGCTTACCTACTTCAAAGCCTATACAAGCTGGTGGCACCACGTCAACCTACTTTGGTCCTTAAAGAGCAAGACACATACCTACTTTAAAACCCACATAAGCCAGTGGCACCAAATTAACCTACCTTAGTCCTCAAAGAGCAAGACGCTTATCTACCATAAAGCCCACATAAGATAGTGGCTCTTGTGTACCTTATTCCATGAAAAGTGAGATGCTTATTGAGTCAAACCCCACACAAGCTGGTGGCACCACGTTAAGCTACCTTAGTCCACAAAGTGCTAGACACTTATCAAACCAAAGCCTACACAAGCTGGTGGCACCATATTAACCTACATCAAAGTCTATAAAAGCTGGTAGCATCTATTTAGGGTTAAACACAAGAAACAACCTAGTAGAGAGGTCCAACCCTACAAAACTCATTGAAATTTTCATTTTACAATTATATTCAGCCTATCTTGACATACAACTAAATAACCACCTATTTTTTTTGCAAGCACTCGGAACCATCATCCTACTCGAACAAAATGGTGTCTATTTGTTTTTGCCCTGTTCCTAATACTTAGCAATGGCCAAAGAGGGGCAGCTATAGACTCCTAATTTTGTCTGAGCGCATTTTTGGCATCCCATGACTCAATTGGAAGATGATAAATTCAGAAACTAAAAATAAAATTGAGGGATGACTATCGGGTGTCGTGTCTAAAATGTTTATAGGTCATGTTAAAGAAAAATGTAAAATGTGGCATCAAAGGCCATTTTTCATTGTGCTATCGAAGTCATTCAGATGACTACATAATTAATTTTCCACTATTTAAGACCAAGTTGAGGAAAAGACGGAAGCCACAGGCACATGTAAGCTATATTGGTGCATAAGTATTGATATAAGGCTTTTATATTGCCAAAAACTTAAATTTTCACATATAGTATCGATACAAGATGGTTTGGTATCATACCTAAAGTATGGTATCCATACCTAGCATGTTTGTATCCATACAGACCTTGGCAATAGCTAAAGTTGCTATTTTTTTCAAAATGTATCAATACACAAGCATTAGCATCAATCCATAAAGATTGATACAGGCTTTTATGTCTCGAGATTGGAAATAATTTTTTACTCTTACTATTAATACACACTCCATCGTATCTATACTCATGGTTCAAAATTACCTTGTTTATCGATATAACATGTTTTGTATTATAGAGTAAGGCATTTTTGCCTAGTTCGTACCATTTTTCAGCTTTCAAAAATTTGATTCAAACATGTTTTTTCCACCAAGAAACCATCATAAAACATTGCAAACCTTGACTTTAGGCCTATGATCGAATTTAAACCAATATTAAGAGCCCAAATAGCTAATGACAAGGGTCACTTTCATAAAATATGTGGTGGTAAGAGGGCATGTTAAGTATATCTTCAATTGCAAACTATTACAGCCCTTTTGTCCCTTTCTCAGCATGGCAGAACCAAGGGGAAGAAGACCAACTGAGCATGGTAGCTGGAGATGTTCCCTAGTATAGGAATGAAAGATAAAAGATGCCCTTGCTTTGTCTCTTAAAAGTATTAGTTGAACATTGAATTTAAAGGAGAATTTTCAGCAATCTAAAAGAGAAAAAAAAAACTTTTAGCCATTCCCAAATAGCTTTCCATCAACCTCAGAAAATGGCTTCAGCCATTCCCAAGAATCCTTTAGCAATCTCCACTCGTAAAACTTTCCCAAAATGTTATTCCATTGCCTTTCACCCTCAACCATCTTCCATTCCCGTAGCTCTGCCAAAATACCATCAGAAAACCTCCAAAAACTCAACCTTTCACACACTTTCACCCTCAAAACACCCCACAACAACCATATTACCAGAAAGTTTCTTTCTTTCATTCTTTTCTTGCCCAAAAAATAGCAAAAAAAAGAAAGAAAGAACCGAGTTTGAAGTCACTACTTTAGGAAGGGAGAAAAGTTCAAGGTTGTTCATATATTTCTGCCTTTCTTTATACATTCTTTTTGTTTTATCATCTACACCATTTTAGTGAGACTTTATGCTGCCATAACCATCCTAGGACTCTCATTTATCATTGTTGCCTTGGTTATGGTATTCTTAAGACCTTGATGACCCTCTTGATACCTTGATGTTGTTTGGATAGGCTAATATGCCATGCTTCATTTTTATCGTTATCACAGCCTCTGTTCATGTATTTCTTGCCATGTTCCTTTCATATTCACATATTCATCATATTTAAATGGTCACCTTAACATGTCTTGCATATGTTCATGCATTTTCTTGTATTTTAAAGAGTCTCATGACATAAAAACGTTGTCTTGACAACTTCAGCATGTATTACTTTCTTTAAATATGCTTATATCATTTCCATGCACTTTAGTTGTCAACTTCTTGCATTTTTGTTACCCATTTCCATGTCAGAATGTCATCTTTATGTGTTTGCATGTTTAGTTCGTGTTCATCTTTGTGTGTATTGTATTTTGTTCATGACATCTCTTTTAAAATGCTTGCTCATTTCCTAAAGACCTAATTTTCAAAAAAATCCCCAAGTTAAGTTCATATTATCTCTAATAAATGAAGGATAGTATGGATTTAAATGTTTTCATAAAATTGATCTTTCAATCTGAGAGGCAAATCAAATATTTCAAGTTTAAAAATGCTATTTTTCAAGCAAAAATGAACCCTTTTAGTTAGAAAATATACTAAGCCTTGATATTGAGTTTAACACCTTTGTGATGGCATGGTTAAAGGCTTGTTTCATCATCCCAAACTACTCCTGGATTATGGAATGAATTTTTGATGCTTAAGTCATTCTTTCCCTTATGTGGTGGATGTTCGAATGTCCATAACTCAAATTTGGCCCCCAGAAAACCCAGCAAATCAAATAATCCCCTATGCTTCCTCTGGCAGCATTATAGTCTCAGTTTAAAAAATGATTTTCAAGTTATAAATGATTTTTCCATAATTTTTTGATAATTTTTCCCCTAAAAGGCATCGAAATTCTTTTCCAATAGTGTCTTGTTTGCCATCAAATCATTCTAGATGAAAGAATTATTAATTTTTTGAACTTTTGCTATTTGGAACCCCTAAAATTAGCGAATAGTTTTCTCTTCGGGTTGTTTTGGCCAACCAAATGATTTCTTCAAACTTCTCGAATATTTTTCCAAAAAGTTTGCAGTCCCTTTCCAGAAAGGTATTGTTCATAATTTACAATCTCGGATGACCTGAAATGATTTTTCAAAGTTTAGCATGCATTTTCCCCTACATATGCTGCCTGTGTCAAGACAGACCTAACTTCAAAAATTAATTTCACCTAGGAAATGTTTTCTAGAATTTTTAGAATATTTTTACATTAAACCTTATCGAGTTACCTTTTTAACAGTTCCTTATTTACCCCCATAACATTCGAACGCACACGAAATAAATTCAAGAAAACAGACAATGTGATTTTGTCCCTATTTTTGACCCAATTTTCGAAGTGCCCTTATAAAGACAATCTAATGTCTCGAAATGCATCTGTATCCCCCACAACATAAGCCTTTTAGACTCAAATCATGGCTAAAATAAAAAAATGATTTTATAAAAAATATCTCTTTCTACCATAAATATTATAATTTCTGCCAGTGAAGATGCTCTTGCTTTATTTCTCCAAAGGGATACTCCAACCTCGCTTTTCATTCAAAACTTGAATTTCTTATCCCACCAAATCCCTTTTAAATATACCTAAAATTATAGCTTTTGGGGATACTCTAATCCCATTACTCTAAGGGGATACTCCAACCCTGTTTTGCATTGAAAAACTCGAATCCTCTCTTTATTCCTAATTATTATCGTGACTTTTATATTTAGGAATTCCTCAACCCCACCCCTTAAAAGGGATACTCCAACATCCTTTTACCTTAAAAATCCAAGAATTTTCTCTCTTTTGGATGCCCAAGATTGTTCTGATTAAAATCTTTTCATCTCTTGAATTATTATCAAATCCAAATGCATCTTTAAATTGTCATCTTGGTTATTCTTCAATAATCAAAGACAATTAGGAGATACATTTCAATCATCCCACCTTTTTAGTTTTTTTGTTTGTTATTCTTTGTTTATGATATTATTACATTCTTTTTCATCTTACTAACACGTTTCCTTTTTGTAATGATTATCATGCATTCATATTTAAATTTGCTTTCAAAAATTTTATAAGGCAATGTTCCGTATTGGTATATTCCCAATGCCTAATATGGAATATCTAAATTTTTAAAATTTAATCCATAAATCATTTTCATAAAAAAAATCTGTATGCTCCTCATATCTCCATGGTGCATAGTTGATGTCAAATTTTCTTTCAAAACCCAGATCTATAATCTACAAAACTTCATGCATTAAGGGGAATTATATCTAAATAATGACTAAATGGAACCGATTAAGCCAAAATTGAAGCGAGACATAGGTAGTAAGTACCAAATTTGGGCGTAGGGTGCTAATCTTTCCCCACACGTAACCAACTCTCGAACCCAACCAACGAATCTCTAGACCTTGTAGACCTTAAAATCAATGTTCTGAGTTTCATAATGTAGGATATTGTTTTCAATAGGCATTCGATCACGTCCAGTCCAAAATGATCGATGGTGACTCTAAGTTTATGGTCACTTCATGGTGGCCATCAGAGACTCATTGGTTGAGCGATTCACCCAATGGTCTCCTGCCTTTCATACTTCTATCTCCAATCCAAATCCTGATCATAGGATAACTCAAAGGCTCAACCACAACAATCATCATATATTTTTAAGTTAAGCACGCTAAGCCCTTTGAATCATATGAAGTTTTAGAGGCGAGCATGTGGCGACATAGTCATTACAAAATGACTATTTATTTGGAGTTGCCCTCAATCTATTTGGGCTAGGTGAGATTGATCACCTACCAGAGTTCATATTTTAAGGGTTACAAAACCCTAGATACCAAGTCTGAGGTTTGTGCTCATACTAAAGTTCATATGAATCCGAAAATCATTACCTTATTAATTACATGTTAACTTGAATTTTTAATTTTTATTTGATTTCAACATATGGCATTT
>JBBYHK010001341.1:0-12550 GCA_038382065.1 Adansonia grandidieri | reverse complement strand
AATTATTTAATTATAATTTCTTCATATTTATTTTTAGTATTAAATTCGGGTTCGGGTTCAGGTCGGGCTCGGGTTTGAGTTTTTTTGGGTTCGGGTCGTTTCGGGTTTGGGTTCTTTCGGGCTTGGGTCATTTCGGGTTCGGGCTATTTTGGGTTCGGGTTTTTTTGGGGTTCGGGCCGTTGACTTTTTGGTCAAATCGGGTTCAGTTTGGGTTCGGGCTCGGGTTTTTTCAGGCGAGTTTTCGGGTTCGGGTTCATTTTACCACCTCTACTTGTAAATTACTTATCTTCACAAAAGCATTTGACTAAACCAAGTACCAAAAGCGCTGCCAAAAGAAACGTTTTGTGTGTTTCTTTTCTTTGTAGAAGTAATAATAAAAAAGAAAGTTATTTCATTTTGAAGAAAAAACCTTAGGTTTAGAGGATATATTATATTCGACTAATTTATCCACTAATGGAAAACCAATTGTTGGAAGTGTAATAGTAGTTAATGAACTTTGTGAGGATTTACTTAATAAACCTCTAATTAGAAAAGCAATAACGTCAAATTAACAATGTCGAAAATTTTTAAGATGTAAATGTCACAACTGACAACCCTAACATTCGCAGATATGTCAAGGCTTATTTGTTATATGCTATAGGTTGCATAGTTCTTCCTTTTATGCCCAAACTCTTTGTCTTCATCTAGTATCTTCACTTCTTGAAAGATACTTCTAAAGTAAATGAGTTTGCATGGGCGGTCATGTTTGCTCACCTCCACCATGCTTCGAAGAATATCAATAATAAGGAAAATACGTGAAGAATATTATCATCGAGTTGTTTTATTTTGTAAGCGTTAATTTATCTTGCCAACTTAAAATTCTTGAAACACAAATTGATCACCAAAATCAAATGCTTGGTCGATCTAACATTAGAGACAATAGTCTAAGCACCATGCATCATAGCCCGAGCATAAGAAACCGTCAAAAAAACTGGGAGAGTGGCGAGATCCAAGAAGTTCCTACTGCATTCCCGATAGCAATCTACACAAGAGGTAAGAGGAGATAGATCACCCCGCCTAGGATCCCTTTTTGGCTAATCAAGTCGCACCCTTTCAAAAATAAATTAAAAACTTGAAGCAGCCAAACAAGGGTGATTGGGAATGGTTAGAAGCCAAGCACAATCCATTATCCTTAGTTGTCTGCCAAGTACCAATTCCTAAAAAGATCAAACTTTTACTAGACACACATGATGGTAAGATGGACCCAGCAGACCATTTAAATCACTTTTGAATGTTTCACAATCCTCGGGACATCCTGGACACTGTTCAATGCAGAATATTCTCGATGACTCTTTGCAAGCCACTCAAACTTAGTGGTACTCTTAAAAACCAGGGTCTATTGTAAATTTCGATCAATTAGGCACAATTCCTAGCCTATTTTGGTAGTTACAGGACCGCAGCTAGAACGGCAACCAGCCTCATGGCTGTCAAACAAAACCCTGATAAAACACTTCGAGAATATGTCAAATGCTTTAACGTGGCTACATTAGAAGTCAAAGACCTTAATGATGAATAGGCCATTAGGCGACCATTTCAGCGTTTCAACATAAACATCTAAAGTATGTTCTAACGAACGCTCAGCCAATAAAATTATACTGGCTTTATGAGAAGGCACAAAAGTACATTGATGCTAAAGATATTGAAATCGTAAATCATAAATTTGAATGCCCCGATAAGGAGCGACAAGTAGATCATTTCGGGCGAAACATGAAAAAAAGAGAATAATTTTTTCAAAAAGGTAAGATAGACAACCCGCCAGGACAGCAAACCTGGGCCTATGATGAACCAAACACAAACAAGTAGGAAGTAAGATTGTGCTCCATCGTACAACAGATATAAATCTTACATGCCCTTTAATGCTAGAAGGACTTAGGTTTTACATGCTATCATGAAGGATAGCTTAGTAGAACCACCACCACCACCTATGAAGGTAGATCAGAGCGATAGGAACCCATGAAAGGATTACGAGTTTCACGATGACAATGGCCGTGTAATAGAAGAATGTATCAGCTTGAAAAATGTCATTGTAGCTTTGATTCAAAAATGAGAAATCAAGTCGTTTATAAAGAAAGACAACAAAGAATCATCTCAACAACCTGACCGACGTTAGGATAAGGCGATAGGGAAACACCTAGCCATTGGCACAATAAACGTAATTATCGGCGATAATGAAAGTTGGATGACTAGTAGGTCCAAAAAAAAGTCACATCTTTGATCTATTATGATGGTGGAGACATATTCAAAAAGGCTCAGACAAGACAATTGGAAGGCAATGTTCAATGATGATGATGATGAACTGGTCGCCAATAATGGAAATGACCTGTTAGTCATGTCAGCTATTATGGAAAACTATCGTGTAGACCAAATCCTGATTGATGATGGTAGCGCAGTAAAAATCCTCCAATATAGTATATTTTAGAGAATAGAATACAACAATGGTGATCTAGCCTATCACTACCAATATACGGATTCATTAATCAACCTATATCGGTAAAAAGCTCCATCACCTTACTGGTCACCTCTGGTGACAGAGAACACACTACCACAGTAATGGTTGACTTCCTAGTGGTTGACCAACCGTCTGCATGTTATCCTTGGGTGACTTGTTATGAAAAAAGCTAAATTAATTACCGAAGTGTACTGCCTGACAGTTAAATTCTTTACCTCGACAAGAGTAGGGTGCGTGAAAGTTGACAAGAGAATCACTTGGCGCTACCATCTAATGTCTATAAAAATGACCAAGAAAACCCAAAGTGCTAACAACGAAGATTTAAAAGCTTTTGTAGGGAAAAACTATTAATAAATACAATAACGCCAACCAATTTGAACGCCTTAACTCTCTAAAGTTTGAAAGTTAGAGATGATTCCCATCATTTGAAACCCTATCCAGCCAAAAAAATGATGACAATATCATTGTTCCCACCAAACCCTAAATTATTAATGATAATTGGGGGATCGTTAAACCAAAGGCCAAGAATGACCTAACCAACTTTTTATGCCACCATGCAGACGTTTTTGAATATGCTAGGTATTGACATAAACGTAATCATGGACACGTTAAATGTCAACCCCTGAGCCAAACCCATTAAGTAAAAGAAGAGAAAGTTCGTTCTAGAGAGGATTCGGGCAATCAGGGAAGAAATCAATAAGCTTTTGACCACTGGATATATAAGGTAAGTAATGTACCTAGAGTGGCTGGCTAATGTGGTAATGGTGAAAAAGTAAAACGAAAAGTGGAGAATGTATGTAGACTTCATTGATCTCAATAAGGTCTGCCCCAAAGATAGTTTCCTTTTACGAATAATAGATCACCTCGTAAACTCTTTAGCAGGACATTAGTTCCTCTCTTTCATTGATGCTTTCTTTGGATATAATCAAATGAGGATGGACCAACGAGATAAAGCCAAAACATCTTTCTTTACAGAAGAAAATATTTTTTGCTATAAAGTTATGCCTTTTGAACTTAAAATACGAAAGCCACTTATCAACATCTGATAAATAAAATCTTTAAAGATCAGATTGGGTGATCCATTGAAGTCTACGTTGATGACATGCTTATAAAAAGGTGTGTCAATCAAATAGCATATTGCTGATCTGAAGAAAACTTTTGAGATTTTATAAAGGTACAATATGAAGTTGAACCCAATGAAGTGCATGTTTGGAGTGGTTGCGAGAAAGTTTTTAGCCTTTATACTGTTCTCTTGGGGAATTGAAGCAAATCTAGAAAAAAATAAAACCTATATTAGAGATGGCATCTCCCAAGTCAATGAAGAAAATACAATGATTGACAAGAATAGTCACTATGCTTAACCAATTCATTTCAAAACTATCTGGCAAATGTCTTCCTTTTTTTAAGCTACTAAGAGCGGCTACCTAGTATAAGTGGACACAAGAGTGCCAAACAGCATTCAACGAACTAAAACGTTATCTATGCTCGCCACCATTATTAGCGAGCCCTTAACGTAGCGTATTCTTGTTCGTATACCTAGCTGCATCTGATGAAACAATGGCAGCTGTCTTGGTAACAGAAGAAGAAAGAACTCCAGGACTAGTCTATTATGTCAGCAAGACGCTTCAAGTAAGAGAGGTCAATTATACAAAAATCAAAAAGCTCGTTTATGCACTTGTTATAGCTGCCAGAAGACTACGATAATACTTCAGGCATATCTTATCACTGTACTCATGGATCATCTTATAAAAGATATGCTACAGAAAATCAACTCAACTGGTAGAATAATCCAATGGAGCATAAAATTGAGTGAGTTTGGATTAACCTGCAACCCCAGAAGGATAATCAAAGCATAAGCTTTAACAAACTTTGTCATTGAATGCTCTTTTTCATAACCCTCTGAACCTTTAAACATCGCTAAGAAGAAATCACCATAAGAGAGTGAAAGTGAAAAACTTGATAGCCAAAAGAAGGGCATGTGGAAACTTTATGCTGATGGATCATCAGGAATAGAAAAGTCAAGAGCTGAAGTCTTCCTTGTCGATCCCAGTGGCCAGGAATGGCATTACGCCTTGTTCTTCTAATTCTCGCTTCAAATAATGCCATAGAATATGAAGTGTTGATAGTAGAGATCGAGCTGGCTAAAACCCTAGGCACCAGTTGTTTGGAAGCTTATACTGACTCCTAATTAGTGTTGAATCAAATCAACAGAGAATATGAGATCAATTACCAGTCCTTAGCCAAATATCATCAAATGGTCTCTTAGTTCATCAAGACTTCTGATTACATTGCGTTTGAAAGGATACCCCATGACTAAAATAGTAGAGCTGAGTGATTTTTAAAATAACGAACAGTTTGGAGATTGACTATAAAAGGAGAATCCTTTTAGAATTCTTAGATCACTAGCTTATGATCGACATGTTTTGAAATAAATACAAGTGTCGAAAAGAATAGAATGATAGAAATAAAGGCATTTTTGCAAAAGAACATTGCATCAGAGCCCCACTGAAAAAAAAATGTCTAGAAAAAAAGCTATCCAAGTATTCAATCATTGATGATATTTTGTATAAGAAGTCTTTCACTTACCCCCTACTTAGGTGCCTGGATCCAAAGGAAATGAAATATGTATTAAGAGAAATCCATAAAGGTGTTTGTGAAAATCATTTGAGTGGAAGAGCACTAGCATAGAAGGCTCTTAGGCAGGGGTTTTTTTGGCTGACAATGAGGAAAGATGCCACTAATTTAGTTCAATGGTGTGATAAGTGCCAAAAATTTGCTAAAATACCCAAACAACCTGCGGAGGCACTCAAACAAATTTTTAGCCCCTAGCCCTTCTGCATATGGGTCATCGACATATTAGGTCCCTTCACACTAGCAACCGTGCAAAAAAAATTCTTGGTCGTCAAGTGTGATTACTTTACAAAATAGGCAGAAGTGAAGCCCATGGCCATAATAACAGCTTAAACCATGGAAAATTTTATTTGGAAACTCATTGTATGTCAATTAAAAATTCCTAATGTTATCATAGCAGATAATGGAAAGCAGCTGTCTGCTGATAGAGTAAAAGATTTTTGTAAAAGATTTCACATAACCTTGGTACATAGTTTAGTCACACACCTACAATCCAACAAACAAGTGGATGCCATGAATAAAAACATACTTCAACCACTTAAAAAGGAGTTAGACTAAGCAAAGAGGTCATAGGCAGAAGAGAGACATGGAATACTATGGGCGATTAAAACCACTAAATGTCAAGCAATTAGGGCCATACCTTTCAGTTTGGTCTATGGTATCAAGGTAGTTATTCCTACAGAAATCAAAGTTCGTAGCATTCGAACAGCTATTACCAATCCAGTACTTAACAAGCTACATTTAAAAGTAAATCTTAACCTACTTGAATAAAGTAGATAAGATGCCGCAGCATGCATGGCGGTCAGAGCACACCAAGTGTCAAGATATTACAATAAAAGAGTGAAGCATAGACAATTTCAAGTCAGTGATTTAGTCTTAAAAAATTTCGAGACGAGTCGACCAGCAGGTGAATGGAAAAAGTTATCCCCAAATTAAGAAAGAACCTATTATATAGCAAAAGTGATAGTTTTCGGAGCCTACAAATTAATGGACATGATAAGAAAGCATTTACCTAACACATGGAGCGTCATCCACCTCAAAAAATATTATGCACAAAAAACTTCATATAATTAAATTTTTAAGACTTTGAAAACAAATATCTACTCACCATACGATTATCCTGCGATTTTCTTGAGCCATTAAAGTCTAACATAAGCCTAAACAAAGACCTCAAATGGTCTAAGAAAAATAAAGAAGTTACATGGTCTAAACGCAACATGACCTCACACGGTCCACAAAAAACAAAGACCTCACATGGCATAAACGCAACATGACCTCGCATAATCTAAAAAAAACAAAGACCTTTTCCGGTCTAAGAAAAACAAAGACCTCGCACGGTTAAAAGGTAAAAAGGCCTCTTACAATCTAACAAAGGCAACACAAAGCCATTACACCCCAATAAGACCTTGAACAGTTTACTTAAAACACCAATATGACATCAAACAGCCAAACTTTATAAAGAAATTTTCATTTCCAATGAAGAATTACAAATTTTTACAAGTATTATAAAATTTTTAAAAGTTTTATTTTTACAAATTTTGTCAAGGTTTAACTAGAAAGAGCCAGATTTACTTGCTCACTTTCCACACACCCATCATCACTTGACTCTTGTATTTAGTTTCCTCATCCGAAACGAGAGTAATAAATGTTGAATCTTTAACGTGTATTTCCTCGACTTGCTGTTGAGATGATATCAGCACGTAAAATTTTGAAAGAGAGGCAACGAGTTACAAAAATCTGATGTCTTTTAAATCTAATGGACCTTGAAGAAGTTGTACTCCGTAAAAGGTGTTTTGCCGATATTCACTCCCACACACTAGCATTTGGTCAATGAGCGCATCCATTTGTGAAGTAAGTTCATTTTGAATGCGGGCTTTGATGCTCACCAATTGTATCTCAAGCTTAAAAATTCTAGCAAAGGGAGACATCAGTTCAGAATCACACGTTGCGTAAGCCTATCGCGACTCTTCTAATTTTTTCGATAATTTTTCAATTTCAGCATTCGCTAATTCAAGCTTTACCTTCATTTTCACGAAGTTAGCTGTTAGCTTTGTTGTCTCTTCCTTAGTTTTCTTTTTTAGGGTTAACTTGTCAACTTTTGTCTGAAGTGTGCTCGCCTTAATCCTGCTCATCATCGCTTCTTTTCGCACATTCTCATATCAGCCTAGATATCCTACATTTGATGGGTGAGGACCACTTGACTATGCAAAGTCTGTAAAGTACATAAGTTAGAAATAAATACGCACAGAAAAGTTATCATGACTGAATAACAAACCCATTATTCTACTATGCAAACCAGAGTGGATTGCACATTGGCAGCTGGGTTCTTTGTTACCAAGAATTTCATGCCCGTTGGGCAAACAACTCTATTCCCCCACTTACAGGTGACCATACCATTGCTTAATACCCCAACGCTTAATTCAGGATTGTTCCTGCAGGGAAAAAAGTCGATACTCCTTAAAGTAGATCCGCTCCCTCTCACTGAAGACACTAAAAGCTTGGGAGGTAAGGCAGCCGTGGGCGTAGGACCAACAGATACCTCAGTAATAAAGGAAACCTCTAGCCAACTAACTGTGATAGTAGTGGCTTCTATAGTAGAGGAGCTGCAAAGAGAAATGACCTTAGCTTCGATCGAACGAATAATTGAAAGCTCAAAAGCAACTTTTTTTGGCGCAGGTGGCTCGCCTTGGCTATCTCTAACTTTTCTTTTCCCTTTTTTTTTGCTTTTGAAGCTACTGCTCGACTAGATTCGCGGGTGACTAGTGCAACACGAGTGGCAGGATCCATATCTATAAAGAAAAATAAACAATTAAAGTTAGGGAATACTAAGTTTCTAAAAAAAATGTTGTCAATATGTACCCTCTATAGCCACAGCAATAGAGGCCTCATTTGATGTTTCTACATTTCTCTCTGGGACCAAGCGCTGCTCGATGTTTGAGCCGCTTGTGACTTCTTTTTCACCTAAAGGTGATCCAGCAGCACTAGTCATGTGTTGGGGTAATCCATGAGTCACAGCTATATGATGGGGCGATCTAAATGAAGACCGGGGTTCTAAAAAAGAAACTAAGTTAAAGGAAAAGACATATATGTACATATAAGAGATAATAAATCTTACCATGTGCTGCCAAGCGTCTCTAACTTCTACGTTTGACAAGCCAATCACTTTCTGCTGGCAAGTTGGTAGGATTAACACCTAGGCAATGCTCCTGGATCTTTATTGGAGTTAAGTATTCCCTATATCTAAATTGGCGACAATAGAAATATTTCTTCTGTTATAACTCAACCACACTCAACTCGACTTTCAAATTAATCATAGGCGAGTGTGAATTCCACTCTACTAGAAAGCCTTACTTTGCATTAGACTAATTTTGCACTAGGAAAAACTATTCATTGGTGAAGTGGGCATTTGATGAAATATCAGTAATCATCTTTTTAGTGGCAAACTGTAAATAATACTAACACTTGTCTTGTTTTTTTCAAAGAAAACAAGTGCTATGTCACCTTAATTGATGGATCCCAACCCTTTTCCTTACAAACGATGAAATAAGTCATTAACATTGCCCATGCGTTTGGTTTCAGCTGGTTCAATGATATTTTTTGCCAATTCAGCACTTTGCAAAAGAATAGTTCAAATGAAAGATGGAACCCCCTCAAAGATATGTAAATAAAAAGGCACGATATTTTTTTCAATCCTAGTAACGGGTTACCTGAATATAAGGTTCGATATCTCGAATCACCTAAAGTTAAATCCCTATTCTATTAATATTTCCCTCACAGTTGCCATGTTGATCACCTTTTCAAATGCGTCTGCTATACTAGTGTCTATTTATGTTGTACTAGTTAGCATTTCTTCGCCTTCTCCACGCTGGCCTCCACTAGCAGAACCCTGACCCTGCCCTACACTTGTATCTTCCTCATGTGATTATTCTGTCCCTTAGGCTTTACCCCCTTCCATCGAGGCATCAACTTTTTCTTTAACCACAGTATATGGCTGATCGCTGCTCTCATCGATATTCATGTTTTCCATCAGGAACAACTGCCTCACAATCTTTTTACTATTTACCTATAAATTTTTTCTTTTTTTAATTGATTTCAATAAGAGTCGAGTTTGTTGTAAAACCATATAACCAACCCAACACAAATTAAAAATGTAGTTGTAAAAAGGTAATAAAATAGAAAACATTTACCCAAAATAGTGATAGATACATGGGCAATACATAAAATGTAGCCTTCACCAGAAACTATTGTGGAAATCTTAAAGACCGGTGTAGAACAGGTGAATCGAAAAGTAAAAATTCTGAATTTTCACTGGTCTATGGTGAAATGATACGAAGGCCATTTATAAGGGTATTTTTGACATTCTATAAATCATTTCGTATAGTTCGCAGTGTGAAGCCATATGTCTTTCTCCCATTTGGATAGTATGCCGACCCTATTTAATGCATTGATTCACTTGTCATATATGAAATTCAAATTTCAAACAAAAAAAACTCGTTTGACCTACCAAATTCATCTTTCGACATTGTTAAGGTGACCTAAACCCTTTCAAATCACCATTTTCTCGGTAAACATTATTTTTGGTCTGTGAATGGTCACTTTATGACCGCTATATCCCTAAGGGGTAATTGTTATATCCCCTCACCAACTCTATCACTAAGTGTGATCTCATTGAGGAGATAAGAATGGGACGATACTTAGACAACTTCAATCTCATTGGTGAGATAAGTTTGGTTGTCATCGAACTTCTACCTGCCTAAAGTTTCAGATTGAGTAGAGCTTCTATCAGGGCCTATATAAAGAGGTAACAGCAGTACTCATAAGGTATGAGCTAATAGAATTCATTCATTCTCTCTTTGTTCTTCATTCACAACATTCTTTACTGACTTAAGCATTAGAGTGTCCCCCCGGAGTCTAATTCCAAGCCTCTTGTAGGTTTACTCGTAGCATCTTCATTGTTACATCAATAATCATTATTTTCTTCTGTATATATTGTCTTTTTCTATTAGGAAACTTGCTTTGATATCAAAACATAAAAGTAATTTTTTGCAAAGATATATATAATATAAGTGAAAGTTGATCAATTTTGAATTTTCCTTTTCCTAAAGTTATATTGGATTGAAAAACACAAAGTGAACTCTAAATCTTTTGAGAAATTTTCCTTTTACTAACGATAATTCATTTGCAAAGGACGTGTGACAACAAAACGAAGACTGAAAACGCTTAGAGGTTGATTGTAGTTAGAGGTATCTATGGGCCAACTTACTTGATCAAGTTCGAAGGTTTTTAGATATTTAGGAAGATTTGGACAAAAATATTAGGCTCAAAAAATGGGCTTGAGCAAATAATTTAGACCTGTTTAGAAATGGACTAAGCCTTGACTTCAACTTTTAATGTCTGAGCCCAGGTCGACTCATTTTACAATCATATAATATATATTAATTTTATATTTTTTATAGAGTAGGTAATTTTTATCATATAAAGAATGCATATATGTAATATTATAGTACAAATGTTAAAAAAAAATATTAAGTTATTTATATTTTGAAACTTGATAAAAGAAAAATATTAAATTATTAAGACTAAATTTATAAAAGTATATATTTTAAAAATAATATGATTGGGCCTAAATAGACTTGGATTACCCATTTACAAATATGGATAGGCTTGGGTAAAATTTAAAGCTCATATTTTAGACTAGACTAAGCTTGAACAAGCATAAATAATATCAATATACCATACTTAAACCCGACTTAAGTTGGCCCAAAAACACTACAATATGTAGTTATAAACTAAAAAAAATGAATAATCAACTTAAAAACTTGTCCAACATGTTTGAATTTGATCTAATTCGATTTTATCAAAAAGATAAATAATTTAAATTTAGTCAAATTGAATTTGAATTATTCTATTTTTATTTAAAATTATTTAAATTCGAATAATTCAAAAAAAATTAATTCAAAATTAGAACGATTTGACTTTAAAATTAAACAATTTATATAAAAAATTAACTAGAACTAGAATAATTCGATCGAAACTTAAACCCCAAATTTAAATAAAAAAAATTTAAACTCAAAATTATCTAAGTTCTTTCTAACCTAAAATTATGTTACCAACTTCGCATCGATAAAAAAAATTTACCTTACTAATTGCAAAACAAATCGTATTCAAATTTAATTCAATTCGTCTGTTTTATCGCTCCCCGTATCTTAGATACAATAGACGTGCAGATTAATCGTGCAAAAGAATAATATAAATTATTTTCTATTTCTCTTATTCTTCTGAACCAAGGGATAATATTGGAGTTGAGATCCGATTGTCATAGAAAGTCACATTTATGAGCTTGGGTCAAAGTAATCCAAATCTATTTAATTTATTTTAAATTAGCAGTAAATATCACGACACCTTTTTTTAATTATTTTTTAAAGGCTGGTAGGTATAATATATATGTCAGAACAATTTTTTATTTAATGAAAATAGTGCCAATAATAAGGACACCTCATTAATAAATGCAAATTAGGAATTTATTGATTACAAATTATAATTGCATTTTAAATTCCATGCATTTTGCGGCGGCAAGGATTCTCTTCATTTAAAAAAATCCAAATTTCGGCGAAAACAAAAGAAATCCCATTTACAATATAAAACACTGTTATGATTTATAAGCTAAATTTCATTGGAAGGTTAAAAAATCGGATTGAAAATTAAATAGATTAAAATTTTAATATTTTATTAAATTAATTAAATTGATCAATTTATATATTTTTAATATTTAAATATTAAATTTAATGTTAAATGAATATCAAAATATAATAATAATTAGTTAAATAAGTATTTAATTTAATGATATAATTTTTAATATAAAATTAAAAAAATTTAAATTTAAATCTCATTAATTTTAAAAAAATTTCAAAAGAAATAAATAAAATACATATAAATCTTTTTTTATCAATTCAATTTTATGTTTTTATGATTTTTGATTGAAGTAAATTTTTTATCAATTTAATAAATATTTAATTTTAATATATTTATTAACTCATATAAATTTTCAATTTTTGATTCAGTCGACGATTAACTTGTTCAGTCTAGTTTTTTAATCAATCCCCATGTGCAACGCAAAGGACATTATATATGCTCTAAATTTCTTTCTTTTCTTTTCCACATTTTGAGGAGGGAGCCAAAATCGACGTCGTTTAATTTACTGTTTATCACATAACTTTCAAGAAATTTTAAAATACTAAAATTTTTCAAAAATAAAGGCTTAGAAGATTACGTTAAAGATAATTTTTTTCTACATAAAATTTTTAAAAATAATTTTTTATATTTTGAAGACTATTATTGATTGTCTCTATACTTTTTTTTTTTTTTTTAATTTTGTAGTATGACATAGCTTTAAGGCTTTTAGTTTGTTGCAATATAGAGATGAAAAACAAA
>JBBYHK010001330.1:0-12552 GCA_038382065.1 Adansonia grandidieri | reverse complement strand
ATTGTTTAGCAATAATTTCTATGTATTTTTTTAGTTTTTGTGGATGCCATATCGTACTAATGAGATAATGACATGCCTCCCAATGAAAGCTTACAGAAGTAGCCACATCTGGCATGCAAATACAACATTGATATGTTTTCATGTTGTAGAGTGGCACGACGTGAACAAGGTCCTACATTAGTTTGGGATGCAACAACCAATCCCTCAAATACCAGTGAACCTTGACAAAGTTCATAGAATTAACATGCGTGGTAATAATGCTACTGGCTGAAAAGAATAGAAAATGGATCTAGTTTTAGGAAAACCGTTCTAACTAATGGCTTCTATTTCTGAAATTATGAAAACCAATTTTACAACATTAGTGAATACATCAGATGGTTTTGTGAAAAAGGTCAAACTTTATTTTTTCCATTGTCGGGAGTTAGTCAGAGGATGAGGAAATGTACTTTGGTAGATGTTCATAATATTAATGCACCTAGGATGTCATTTAGTCATCTCGAACTAGAATGTGATCTTGAATTATCATCCAATCACTAACAATTTTTTTAATCATGCTAGGGATGATGATGATGATAGGTGTTATTGGTTAGAGCCACCAATAAGTAGGTTAGATATCGACCTTTTGATGCGGACTTCAAGTGCAACATATATGTTTAGCATGTACTAATTTGGTACCCTAGTTTCAAGTTGAAATGGTACCAATAACTATTTTGGTGCAAAATGTGCTGGCTCCTCCAACAGTTGGAATCCATTTTTGGGTATGGTTGATATAGGTACGTCTATGAATGGTAGATTTCCAAATTTAGATATTACAAATGAAGCAATTTAGGAAGAAGCCATTTAGGAAGAAGCACCAACGATGACAGTAAGAGGCTGAGGACGTCAAATTTGGAGCACTTGTGCCAATGAAACTGAAAATGTTGAATAATGAGTATTGCCACCTCATAACAAGAGAGTTTCGCATTGTTATTCAACACCACATGAAAAGGACCCCATCAATTAACTCTTATGTTTATTAATTCATTTAATGTATATTTTTATCATTTATATCATTTGCATAATATATATTTTTATCATTTAAAAATCTTTTGTTTATTTCTATTTTCATTATTTACGATCATTTCTATAATAAGCTTTTATATCATTTTTAGATAGTAGTTTATTTAAAAATCTCTATTTAGGGTTAAAATTGAACTATCTATACATTTAAAAATCAATCTTTTTTTTTAAAAAGATGCATAATAAATTTTGTGGAACTTGAAAGATGTGACAACTGCATAGGGTATTATATTCCTTTTGATATGAAAAAAAATTGACTAGTGCATAGTAAATTTTTTTAAACCTAGAAGATGTGACAAAAGCATGAGGTATCAAATTCCTTCTGATAAGAAAGAAAAAATGTTGACTAATGCATAGTAAATTTTTTGAAACCCAGAAGATGTGACAAATGCATGAGGTATCAAATTCCTTTTGATAAGAAAGAAAAAAAGCTGACTAAAGCGTAGTACATTTTTTAGAACCCGATAGATGTGACAAATACATGAGATATTAGCATCTTTTTTATAAGAAAAAAACATAAGTTAGCTAATGCATAGTAAATTTTTTAGAATGATGTGACAAATGCATGAGGTATCAAATTTCTTTTGGTACAAAAGAAAAAAGTTGACTAATGCATAGTAAATATTTTTGAAACCTAAAAAATGTGACAAATACATTAGGTATCAAATTCCTTCTGATACGAAAGAAAAAAGTTAACTAGCATAATAAATGTGAGAGTGTAAAATAAATTACACTAATGCATAGATTTTTTTTTTTTTTTGCTTCGTTGTAAATATGGTAGGTCATCATTGTCATTTTCGCGAGATTTGTTCCTAGAATTTAGTGATAATGCTTATTCATTTTAGCTTTTGTTGTTTTTTGCTAAACGTAAATAATGTCAGTTTCTTGTTTGATACCCATTTGCACCTTTGAAGCCAATTATAGGTATTTATTTTTACTTTAATATGTTAAACAGCTATAAAAAAAATTATATTCGATGTTTATATGGGATAATCTGGATGGTACTTGATGAAAATAGTATTTGTTTGTAGGTTAATTAAACAACATAAATAATAGATTTGTCGCACTCATCTACTTTAATGGACAAATTTTGAACAATGAAAAATGTGTTACCTTCTAAAGTGACCGTCCGAAAAGCATTAGTGTTGAGGAAATCACAATAGAGGAATTGAAGGCCAAAATTAATACCAAAATCAAAGCTAAGAATGGAAGAAAAGTATCAGAGATTAAGTATAGGCTTCCTATTTTTATGGGGGAAGGATATATCTGACATAGGAGTTTCCCAATTGAAGATGACGATATTGTGAGATGCATGTTTGATGCCCGTCAACAAGTTCATAATGTCAGCATAATTGAGTTATATACCAAGCTAGAGGATGTTAAATATCCATACCGCATACAACATACTCACACAAATGTCATGGTGATTTGACAATCCTGAATGTAACCTCCTCTAAATGCATAGCTGTTGATGAATAATTTTCATGATTCCTTTCATTATTCATCTGTAACAATTTCTCCCACCGAATATCATAAGTCACACACCTACATGATGACAGAGTCTCTAATTAGAGGTGTTGAAATGAAAAGTGGAGTATTTAATGTTGATCTTGATCCTGATCAATGTTTGGAACCTATGGTGAATATGTCTATGACTTTACTGAGCCAGAAGGTTATGCTGAACTTGATGACAGTGATGACAACAATGATTCTGACCCAAATGTCACAGCTGATATCAATGTTTCTCATTTGTCATATACTAGTAGAGGTAGTGGTCCTCTTGATCATTTTAGGCCTGCATCTTATATGTGCACCCTTGATTTGGATGAAATGCACATTGTAGAATTTTTAAAATATGCTTATACATTAGGTATGCCGTCAAACTAAAATCCATCTATTGTTGATCTCTATGTTGGGATGCAATTTGTAATGAAAGATGTGGTGCTTTTAACTATCAGGCACTACAACATCAACAACTCTATAGATTACAAAGTTGTCGAATCTACGCCATACAAATCTCATGATAAATGTACAATGTATGACTCGAGTGCAATTGGAGCATAAGAGAAACATTGTTGAAAAAGAAGCAAGTATGGGAGATTAGAAAATAAAATCATCCGCATGCTCATACATCTGGACGAATTTCACAAAATCACTTGAAATTAGATTCTAACATGATTTGTTCATGCCTTTTATCTTTGGTCAAAGCAAATTCAACCATTTTCGTTTCAGTTTTGGTTGCAGAGATACGGAATAGGTATGGATACATGACCTCTTATAAGAAAGCATGGATAGCAAAGCAAAAGGCAATTATTTGATTGTTTGGTGATTGTGATAAATCCTACAATGATCTATCAAAGTAGTTAACTACAATGCAATATTTTGTTCCTGGCATAATAGTGAAATTACAAATCGTACCTACATACCATGGTCAACTAATAGTGCAAGGTAAGCGCATTTTCCGTCAACTTTTTTGGACATTCAAGTTTTGCATTCAAAGCTTTCCTTTTTGTAAGCCTACTATGTGAATAGATGGTACATTCTTGTATGAAAAATATAAAGAAACATTATTATTGGCTTTTGCACAAGATGGCAATTGAAACATAGTACCAATTGCCTTTATAATTATAGAGGGTGAGAAAAATGAGGCATGGTCATTTTTTCTTGACAATTTGAGTAGATATGTTGTTAAAAAACCTGGCATCTACTTAATTTTTGATTGATATGAATCCATCAAATCTATCATCAGAGACTCAAGTATTGCATGAAAACCTTTACGTGCATATTCTATGTATTGTATTCGACATATTGTACCCAATTTCATGAGATGGTTAACAATAAGGACTCGCATTGACAAGTTGTTAACAGAATATGTATTCGCTTTGTGGTTATTTAACCTCTTACAACCCTTTCAGTTTTCATTTTTATTAACAAGTTGTTAACAAGTCCATAAATTAACTAAGATTCTAACAGCATACGAGTTTAGGCAACCATTTTCAGTGGTACTATGAAAATCTTCACGCAAAAAACATAGAAGCAATCAATTTAATTAATAGGATCCTGAAAGAGAAATGGGCTCAACATATGATGAGGGAAAAAAATATGGATATATGACAATAAACCTAGCTGAATATATAAATTCAGTGTTAAAGGGAACTAGTCATCTTCCTATGACTGCTTTAGTCTAAGCAACATATTTTAGATTAGCAGAACTATTTGTTAAGATGGGGAACAAGAAGATAGCAATGATAGAGGCAGGCTATACATACTACGAAATAGTCACAGATGCTATGTAAGAAAATCAAAGGAAAGCTAATTCCCACTTATTAGCGGGTTTATGTGAGTAGATTAATCTTTTTCGGTTTGAAAGTTAAAAAAACCCACAGAAAGGGGTTACAGCTTCGAACTACAAATCTTAATAAGAGGTGGTGTGACTGTGGGAAGTCTCAAGCACAAAGGTACCCCCTATTCACATCTTGTCACTGCCTGTGTTCATATCCCTGTAGATTGCATGCTATATATGGACAATGTTTATAGACTGGGGACTATATCCAATGTCTATCGACACGAGTTTCACCCTATCAGACATGATGATTATTGGCCAAAATATAATAGTCCACGACTATATTCTAATTCAGAAATGTGGAGAGATCCAAAAGGTCAGCAAAAATCAAGTGGTATTCATAATGAAATGAACCTTAAGGAGAGATGCCAACCAAAGCGTTATGGATTGTGCAAGAATAAAAGCCATAGCCACAAAAAGATGTCCTTACCAATCTAGCACTTTAAGGGAGAGTTCGCATCAATGATAATGCTAGTAAATATTGTGTTAATGTAAAATTTAATACTTATATGTAAGTCAAAGTTGTTTAAATATTTATATTTAATTTTCAAATATTGATATATTCAAATATCCCTATTAAATGTAATATACTCACACAATGTACCTTAAACTCGTAATAACCCTAAACGACCAACATAAATCATTACCATCATATTAAAAGTTGAAAATCCATAATGTTTATTCAAATATAGGCCTAAGATTACATTACATTTAACCATAATTCACAAAAAAAATAAGAAACAGATAATCTAAAAAATACAGACCCCAGCAAGATACAAATTCTTTTTTCTTTTAAAATAATGTGCATTTTCCATTGCGAAG
Source organism: Adansonia grandidieri (assembly GCA_038382065.1). NCBI lineage: Eukaryota > Viridiplantae > Streptophyta > Magnoliopsida > Malvales > Malvaceae > Adansonia > Adansonia grandidieri. The sequence goes on along the minus strand of JBBYHK010001330.1, from coordinate 7,328 downwards.
ATCGTTTACTTCTACATTGATTTCATTTTTGACTTTAATTGTAACCTTAAATCTTATTCATCACTTTGCATTTTTAAGCTTTGATTATCTCTATCCTTCATCATTCTTTTTTTTTTTTTTTTAACTCATAGATCAAACATCTGACCTTCTCTGTTAGTTGTTGGTCATGCCATCGAAAAAATCCATAACCATGAACCTTGTAATTAGGATAACTATAGAACTTTCTCCCAATATTCAACTTCTGCCACATTCCACATAGTGCATTTCACTCCACAATAATATAATACTGCTTCTCCCTCATAGTCCCATGATATAAATGTATGCACATTACTCTAACTAGATTCAAACGATGATGACGATGATGATGCCATCTGGAATAAAAACTAAATAGACAAAGAAAAAATAACTACAAAAATACTAAAATTAAAAAAAAAAAAATTGCCTAAGGCATTTTGAGCTCAAGAAGTTTACTATCTATAAGAGGCTCGAGAATGAGCTCCTTATATAGAAAAGGCTCTCCTAAACCCCCAATATGGTTTAAATCCGAGAAAAAAAAAGGGAGTTAAGAACTATTCCCTTCAGTAGACGAGTTCCCAAAATAAAAAAAAAAAAGAACATTTGTGAATTGATCCCGAAATAGTCCATTTTAGGAAATAAAAAAATTTACAATATTTATATAACAAAGCCAGCCTTAATCCTTCGATTAAAGGGTAAAAAAAAGAAAAATGTGTATCTTAATATACATTTTCACTTATTCTCTTTTCAGAAAATAAAATAATACAAATATTATTCATTAAATTATAAAAATAAAATAAACATTAAATTAATATAAAAGAACAAAAAATTAAAAACAAAATTACTAGAATTTTAAATTACAATTAAGTATAAAGTCTACAAATAGAATAATTATTATTTGTAATATCTTATATAAATATAAAAAAGTCAAAACCTTTTGCAAAAAAAGATAATTATCTAATATAGATAGCTTATGTTACTGACATGTGGACGGTCGTAAAAAGTCATCATGTGTCATATATTTAATTACTTTGACTTGATTAATTTAATATTAAAATATATCATATAATTAATTATATTTATTTCCTTTTATGCTTTTAATTGACTTACCTTTTACATATATCTAAATAAATAAAATTTTAATTTCTTTTCATATACAAAGAATTAGATCTTATGTAAATATGTAAAAGCCAAAATCTTTTGCAAAAATGGTAATTATCTAACAAAGATAGCCTATATTATTGACATATAGATGGTAATAAAAAGTAGTCATATATCACACATTTAATTGTTTTAACTTAATTTAATATGATATTAAATTATATCATATAATTAATTATATTTATTTCCTTTTATACTTTTAAATGACTTACATTTTGCATATATGTAACAAATATAATTTTAATTTTTTTCTGTATCTTACAAAAACAATGTTAAATCTTATATAATAAATATATAAAAGCCAAAACTTTTTGCAAAAAAAGGTAATTATTTAATCTAGATAGCCTATATTATTAACATATGGTCAGTTAAAAAGTCGCAAAGTGTCACACATTTAGTTATTTTGACTTTATTTAATTTAATATAAAAATATATCATACAATTAATTTTATTTATTTTTTATACTTTTAATTAACTTACCTTTTATATATATATGTAACAAATAAAATTTTAATTTTCTTTCCATATTTCACAAAAATATTAAATCTTATATAAATATATAAAAGCTAAAACATTTTGCAAAAAAGTTAATTACCCACTATGGATAACCTATATTATTGACATATGAAAAGTCGTAAAATGTTGCCATGTGTCACATATTTAATTATTTTAACTTGATTTAATTTAATATTAAAATATATCATATAATTAATTATATTTATTTCTTTTTATAATTTTAATTGACTTACCTTTTACATATATGCAAACAAATCAAATTTTATTTTTCTTTCCATATATCACAAGAATTATTAAATCTTATGGAAATATATAAAAGCTAAAACCTTTTGCAAGAAAAAAAGAAGTAATTATCCAATTATCCAATGTGGATAACTTATATTATTGATGTATAAACGGTCATAAAAGTCACAATATATCACACATTTAATTATTTTGACTTAATTTAATATTAAAATATTTCATATAATTAATTATATTTTTTCCTTTTATACTTTTAATTACTTTATATATATATGTAAGGGGCAGAGCGTAAGCTCCTAGTGGGCCCCCAAAAATTTTGAAAACCGTCTTAAATTATATTTTTATATATGTTATTTACTAAAACAACTAAATTAACCCTCCTCAAATATGGTTCTTTTAAAAAGGGTAATATGGCATTATACTAGAATAACTAAATTGGCTTCACAGCATGACGTTATGTGTTTAGCCAAAACTTACATTAAGTTAAAAGATGATTTGGATGATATAAACCCACGTTATTTACTCAAGTGAGTCAACTCATCATTTTTTATTTATCAAACAAGAAAATATTTGTTTGTCCTTTTCTCTCTTTCGGTTTCTCTCTAAGACTTAAGGCACTCATATTTTTATTTCCAATCCATCGTAATCAACTCTTTTTTTTTTTTAATTATTTAGTTAAAATCAACTTATTAATTTTAAAAAAGTTTTAACTCTGTCTATCTTTACATTTGGCCAAGCCAAAGTAGTGAGTACTGTATTGATAGGCATACCATTTTTATTCTAGTATTGATACATTTCGGTACTTATGTATTTTGGCATACAATTTCAGTTTATCGGTATTTTTTAAATAATTTTTCATATATATATATTTATAACATATTTCAACTTTTTTAATAAAATATATACTATATGAACATGAAAATATGCCTCTATTATATATATTTACATATGTTTATATGTAAATATAAATTTTAAAATTATAAATATTTAATATAAAAATTTAAGCATCAAATAAATAAGTGTAAAATATTTAAAAATAGAGTAAATTGTTATTAATTGGGTTCAATAAGCTAATTAATTAATATATTTTATTTTTAAACTAATTATGAAAAAAATAAAAATAATCAAGATATAAAAAAGTTAAGAATTATTTAAAAATCAAATAAGTGAAATTTTTTAAAAAATCAAAATATTGTACAGATCGATACATATCGATATAGACTGATAAGTCAATACGGACGGTAGAAAAATCAAAATAGTATGCTATTAATACCTATCGTAACGTGCTAAAAATGAATCTGACATGCCAGATTTAAACAAATTAATTTTATTTTCTCGTATTGGGATGAGACTTAATTATCTGACAAATTGCACATCCAACTTAACCCTAAATGATAATTATCAAATGACTAAATAACTTGGGGTCACTAATAATCTATTTTGCTATGTAAGATTGTCATCTACTAGGGCTCATATTTTAAGGGTTATGAACCCTAAAAAATAAGCTCTGAGATCTGTATTGTACCAAACTTCGTCTAAAAAGGTCCAAAAGTTAATTATGACCATGAGTAAGGATTGATTCCTCTCATAATGCCTGAAAATCAGTACCTCTTAATTATGTATTAACTAAAGTCTTGATAATGATTGGTTCTAATTTTTTTCAATATTTAATTATGATTCCCATTCTTTTAAAATTATTTAATTTTCCTCGTTTTAAGTAAATTAGATTTTTATATTTTTTTTTAAATCAAAATATTTTTTGCACCCATTTCAAAACCTGAAGGAATACAAAAATTTTATTTTTTTTGGTAAAATTAAAAATTCTGATTTACTTGTTTAAAAATAATATTCTTTTATATAAAATAATTGATGAAATGACTTTCGTATACTAGAAGCAAACAAATAGACTATTTTAACTCGAGGATATTGCCTCGGATTTTTTAAAAAATATTATTTTACAATAAACGTATAAACATATAAAATTAAAAATATAACATCATGAAAATGACTCAAAAATACATACATAAAATTGCAAATTGATCATTTGATTATGGAAACTAATCTAAATGGACCTAGTATGCATGGGTATTATGAAATAATCCCTAAATCATAGAAAATTATTTAAATATATAAAATTTTGCATAATAACTTCTAAGTCAAGGAAAATAACCTAAATGACATAAAAATTTATAAAATTACATTTAAGTCCCTATATCATGGAAAATGATATTAAAATGGATGCAATGAAATAAAAATCCCTAAAACATAGATAAATACTAAAACACCCCTTCAAATGCACGAAACTACATTAGTGGCTCTAAATCATGATAAATTACTAAAATGACCCTAAAAAAGTATGAAATTGCATAATAGTTCCTTAAACATGGCAAATTACTAAAATGACTAAGATGATTTAAAATGCATGAAATTACATAATAACCCATAAATCATGGAAAATGACTAAAATGGCACTAAAAACAATGAAATTACATAATAACCCCTAAGTCATGGTAAATGACTAAGATGATGCAAACATGCATGAAATTACATTATAACCCCTATATCATAAAAATTACTAAAATGACCTTGAAATGCATGAAATTGCATAAATGGTCCTAAATCTTGGGAATTTACTAAAATAACATTAAAGTACATGAAATAACATAAAAGTTTCTAAATCATAGAAAATGACTTACATGTACATAAATGCATGAAATGACATAGTAATTTTTAACATGCATGAAAACATTATAAAAAAAATACAAAATGGTTCTTTTAAGCTTCTACCACTCCTAAATGCACCCATAAACATCTTGTTTGCCAACAAGCATATAAGAATGACAACATATATGAATTTCACTCTCAAAACACCATATTAACAAGAACATACTTAGCATTACTGCTATGCATGAAGATGTTGCTACAACCACAATATGTTCATGGAAAATACATGAACATGTGACTAACGATAATAACATATGAAAATGCCATAAAATGCATGTCATACTTGATTTTGAACACAAAACACCTCACTAACATGAACATACATAGATTCACTAATATATGATAATGATGCCATAATTATTATATTTTCATAAAAAATGCATGAACATGGGAATAATGACAATAATGCATGGAAATAACATAAAATGCATGAACCATACATAACGTGAGCATGAGTAACATGTAGAGTAAAACTAGAGTTAAAAAGAAGAACTTGCTTCATAAAAACTAGGTTTTCTTGTTGGAAAGTTGATTTATAAGAAACTTTTAACAAAAATTAGCAAAGAAAACCAAAAAAAGAACATTTGAAGATCATAGCTTAAGATTTAGCCATAAGCATATTTTTTCAAACCTTTGGCTCAAATCATCACCCAAGCCAAAGCTTGAGATTATCAAGCTCACAAAAGGAAAAGCAAAAGATGCTAAAAAAGAGATGAAACTAAGCAAGAAAACCACCTTTAAACAAATTTAGATGATCCCTCTTTTTCTTCTCTTGCTTTTCTCTTTTTTTTCTTTCTTATTTTCTTTTCTAGTTTTTTCTACTGAGAACCAGCTCTTTTTTTTGGATGCCTTAAGAGGTTTAAAACCTCCCTTGGCTAATCCCTTTTCATCCCCATGCACTACCACTATTTCTTAACAACACATCCATGATTGCTTGCAAACAATCTCTCTAAGCCTTAGATGCTTTAATCAATGGGCTGAATCCTTCTTTTTGGGGCATGGTTTGAGCTGAGCTAAGTGGAAAATCTCAGTTGTATGCTTTCAAAGATAAGCCTCTACCAAAAAAGCCATAACTTGGTTCCATGCAACAAAAAAGTCTTTTAACTTTAACCCAAACTAGTACCCATTGAATTTCAATTGAACTAAACTTTAACTAGTCAGAAACAATCAAATTAGACACCATTTGCTTCCCAAGTATGATTAGAGCATTAATCTCATTTGTTATAAGTTTATTCATGCTTTAATGGCTTAAGCTACATGTGTGGTTCTCATGCTCATGTTTTGGTGTTAAAATGTTTGTGAAGGACCTCTTGTGTGGTTATGAAATAATCCAAGGCCATTAGGAAGAAGAAATATAAGAAAACTTGGGTAAAAAGCTTCTTCGTGGTAAAAATTTTTATGCAGTATCGATACATTGGTGTCTGTATAATACAGGTGCTTCCAGAACCAAAAATTCATGAAAACACGATATATACAATATGGTGTTTTATCGATACAATGGGCATGCTTCAGGCCTAGAATGACCAAAACCCGATGATGTATCGTTACATTAATGAAATGTATCAATATACATTCATCAATTTCATGAAAATGATATTTTTTTTACATCCTAAAGGTTTCCAATTGTTTAAATTATTCCCTAAACATTTCAAACCTTCCTTCTTTCCTCCGTGGCGCTATGTTTGTGGTCCCTCTTTATTATTCTATTCTTTTATCTTATCACCTTCTAATTAAGTCCAGGATGTCAAATTTTGGTCCTAGAAGAGAGGGGTGTATTCCATCTAAAAGTCTTCGATTGGGTACAGTTTGTTTGAAAGGAGTCTGGACAAAATTAGGTGTCTACAATACCTTTTTACTCTAACTTTAAATCAGTACATATCAAACACAATAGTCAACATCGATACAATACTGACTACACTAGTTTTGCACCCACAAAAAAAAAACTTGTCCAGCTCTGCCCTTGTATATGTAAACAAATAAAATTTTAATTTTCTTTCTACATCTCACAAAGAATATTAAATCTTATATATCTTACATAAATATATAAAAGCCAAAACTTTTGCCAAAAAGGTAATTATGCAATTGGAATAGCCTATATTATTGACATGTGAATGGTCATAAAAGTTGCTGTATGTCACACATTTAATTATTTTTACTTACTTTAATTTAATATTAAATATTTTATATAATTAATTATATATTTTTTTTATACTTTTAATTGACTTACTTTATACATATAAGTAAACAGATAAAATTTTGATTTTCTTTCCATATCTCATAGAACATATTAAATTAAATTTGTTTACTAAACTACTATAAACAGGGGTTTTCTACAAATCTAATTAATTATTTAAAACTAATTTGGAGCCATTTAATTTCAATTTCAAAAATAAGTCATGTTCAAATAGTAAACGATAAATAACAATAATTCTAGTAATTAAAGATATACAAATACCTAAATTAATTTTCAATAAAAATTACTACAAATTCCTTATTGTAATATTTCTTTTCCTTTTATGACCAAAAGCATTAAATGTCTACATTTAAAATCTTAACCATTTTATCCTTTGTTCAATATCATAAATAGATGGCTCAACCTCAATAACTTTTATTATGTTTGTAGGTTTTCTGCATTTAGCATATCATGTTATTCATTTATTTATTGTGTT
>JBBYHK010001299.1:0-12556 GCA_038382065.1 Adansonia grandidieri | reverse complement strand
TAAAAAGATATCCTTCATGTCTATAGAACTTATCAAATGCAGCATGTTCACAAGCTTGATATACATTAGCAAAATCATCATCATCAACATACAACTCTTTCAATTGCCCAAATCTGAGTAACTTAGAAGTAAGCATAGAAATCAAGGCGTATCTTCTTGATAGTGCATCAGCCATAACATTTTCCTTACCTTGCTTATATTTTGTCACATACGGAAATGTTTCAAGATACTCCACCCAACTTGCATGCCTTTTGCTTAATTTCCCTTGTCCGTTTAAGTAATTGAGAGATTGATGATCACTATGTATCTCAAACTCTTTAGGTAGCAAGTAATGTTCTCACACTTTAAGAGCTCTCACCAAGGCATAAAGCTCCTTATCGTTAGTGGAGTAGTTTAAAACTGATTTGCTTAACTTCTCACTGAAATATGCTATGGGATGATTCTTCTGCATCAGAATAGCCCCTATACCAATCCCAGAAGCATCACATTCAATTTCAAGAGTCTTGGAAAAATCAAGCAAATGCAAAACGGTTGTAGTAGATAACTTTTCCTTTAAGGTATTAAAGGCATTTTCCTATTCTTTCTCCTATCTAAAACCAATATTCTTCTTAATGATTTCATTCAACAGGGCAATGATAGTAAAGAAATCTTTATCAAATTGCCTCTAAAAACTTGCTAAACCATGGAAACTCCTAACCTTACTAGCTGAGTTAGGTGTTGGCCATTCTTGAATAGCTTTCATTTTTTCAGAGTCAACCTTAACTCCCTTAGAACTCACCACAAAACCTAAGAAGACAACTTTATCCTTGCAAAATGAACACTTCTTAAGGTTTGCATACAACTTCTCTTTCCTAAGCACATCCAAAACAGCTTTAACATGCAGAATATGTTAATCTAAGTTCTTACTATAAATCAATATGTCATCAAAGTAAACAACCATAAATTTTCCAAGCAACTCACGCAAAACATGATTCATTAAGCGCATGAAAGTACTAGGTGCATTAGATAAGCCAAAAGGCATAGCCAACCACTCAAACAATCCATATTTGGTCTTAAATGCAATTTTCCATTCATCACCTTTTTTCATCCTAATTTGATGATAGCCACTTTTTAAATCAATTTTGGTGAATATGCAGGCACCATGCAACTCATCTAGCATATCATCTAACCTAGGAATAGGATGGTGATTCTTTATAGTGATCTTGTTGACCACTCTACAATCCACACATCCTCTAAGTTCCATCTTTCTTTGGCACTTAAAGAATTGGCATAGCACAAAGACTAATGCTCTCTTTACATATCCCTTATTAAGCAATTCATCCACTTGCCTTTGTAATTCCTTTGTCTCTTCTGGATTGCTTCAGTAAGCTGGACGATTAGGAATTTGAGCTTCTGGTACAAAGTTAATTTGGTGCTCAATCCCTCTCAAAGGTGGTAACTCATAGGGTACCTCCTTAGGAAAAACATCATCATAATCCTACAACAAAGTAACAAACACACTAGGCAATTTGGGTCACGGTCAGCGTTAGTAAACAATGTTTCCTTAACCAAATCAATATTAAAGCTCTCTTGCCTAAGTATGCACTCTTTAACTCTCTCTTTTGCATAAAAACATGGTTGTGTCTTAACCTTTTCACTCCTCTCAATTTCTTTTTGCTCAGTTTTCACTTTTTTTTATTTCACTCACTAACTTCTTCTCTCCTGCACAACCCATTTTTTTTTCTCACTTGTGCAGTCACTCACCATTGGGCCTTTAATTTTATTCTTTTCTCTCATGGCCTCTTCTCACTCTTCTTTCTTTTTCACCTCTCTACTTCAATCCCCACTTGATGATTGTTGAATTTTTAATTGTTCAAGGTATGCTTCTTTAGGTGATAAAGGAGCAAGGGTAACTTTTTGCCCATTATACATAAAAGAAATACCTATTCATTTACCCATCATGCATAACATGCCTATCAAATTGCCATGGCCTACCTAACAATACATAACCAGCTTGTATAGGCACAACATGACACACAACTTCTTCAGCACATCTACAGATAGAAAATGCAACAACTACTTGCTTAGTAACTTTAACTTCACCATATCATTCAACCATTATAGTCTATATGGGTTAGGGTGTTTATCACATTTTAGCCCTACTTCTCTACAAAGTAGTACTAGCTACGTTAGTGCAGCTACCCCCATCTATGATCATGCTACAAACTTTGCCACCGACCAAGCATCTAGTATGAAATAGGTTCTCCCTTTGTTCTAGGCTATCTTCCTTCACATTCAAGTTTAATGCATGCCTAGTAACTAAAGATTCACCCTTAACAGCATATTTAACACTCTTATCAATATTAGAACAATCTTCTAAAGGTGGCCTACTCAAATCACTACCATTAGACTTATTACCTCTATTAGACTCAAAAATAATATCATAACCCTTAATAAACATAGTCTTTCTATTAGGACAATCAGATGCATAATGACCACACCGTTGACATTTAAAGCACTTAATATCCCTATGTTTAGAAGCTTTAAAAGAAAGATCAGTAGTAACTTTTTGAATTAAAGTACTCTTCCTTTTGCCTTTGTTTGTTTTGTTGCCTTTCTCTTTGGAATTCGAATAGTGCTCCCTCTTTTTATCTTCATTTTTGCTTTGTTTTGGACTCCATTTGCTGCTAGAATTTAAGAAAGACTTAGCTGCCCTACTTTGTTTTTGTTGCTTCTCTACCTTTATGGCAATGTTCACTAGGTCCTACATCTTTAGATAATGTTGCAACTCAACCACATCAGTAATTTCCCTATTTAAACCACCCATGAACCGAGCAATTGTCACTTCCTCCTCCTCCTCTTCTATGTTAGCTTTAATCAATAGCATCTCCATCTCCTTGTGTTAATCTTCTACTACTCTAGATCCTTGTGTGAGTCTATGTAATTGCTAGTGCAACTCTCTATAGTAATAAGATGGCACAACCTCTTCTTCATCACTCTTTTTATCTCTTCCCAAGTGGATATAGGTGGTTCCCTGTTCCTCCTCCTATTCTTTATCAATTCATCCCACCAAATTAATGCATAATCAGAGAATTCCATAGCTGCCAATCTTACTTTCTTATCTTTAGAATAGTTATGACAAGCAAAAATCATGTCCAACTTTCTTTCCCACTCTAAGTACACTTTAGCATCATTCTTACCTTTGAAGGGTGGAATTTTCATTTTGATGGCATTAATGTTGCTATCTTTTCTCTCCACTCTTTCTTCCCTTTTTTCTCTACCCCTCACAGGTTGCACTTCATCTTCATACTCATCATACATTTTTCCCAGCTCTTCCTCCCTATTCTATGACTGTCAATTAATCTACTATAGTTTTGGATTTTACTGGCTTCATTTATTCTTTCATCCATCCCATCCATCCTAGTAGACAACTTCTTGAACTCACTCATGAATCCCTTATACATCAATTTTAGATCAGGCATAATTTCATCCTCACCCTCATGCAATTTTTTCTTTCCATCTCTACTTTAGGCCATTCTTAAAAACAAAAGCTGTAAGAAAATGGTTAGCAATAAAAAGAACCTCACAATTCACTCCTTTACATGTTTCACTTAAAAGATGGCACTTCACTCGTGTTTCACTCAAAATTGGCTTTTACCCTATTGTAAGCTTTGACACTCAAGCTTGTTGTCCTCAATTACACTTCAAAATTCAATTTCCAATCAAGGTAATTCACAAACAGCAAATTAAAACTAGGAATGCAATGAAAACACCTAACAAAGAAGATAGGCACAAAAATATAAGTAAGAATAACAAAATAAAGAAAGACAAAATGAGCACATAAGAGGAAGATATGTATGCTGCTCAAAATACAGATTTCAAATTAACAAGAATCAAATTGTTAATTATGGTGTAAATGGAAACAAAAAAAAAGGGAAAAAAGTAAAAGACACCAAAAATAGTAACTTAGAATGAAGGAAAAATGACAAAACTAATGCATAAATGCAAAAATTATTATTTGCCTAATGAAAAAGTCAATTTTGATGCAATAGATGTAAGGATACTAAAAACAAAATAAGGAAGTCAAGAAACCTATCCTAGAATGATGCCAAACCCATAAATCATGCTTATGCCACTTTGACTTTTCTATTTAAATTCCAAATATAAATTATGACCACTTCTGAATTCGATTATTTTCGTATAAATAATTACCCTAAATTCTACCCCAAGTGTCAAGGTCTCACCACCAGCCAAATTAATCTTTCTTTTATGCTTTTCTTCTCCTGGCCAAGATGCAAATTTAATTCCTTTTTTTTTCTACTCTAGCAACTGAACTATTTTTTTATTTTATTATTTTTTTTGAATTTTATATGATAGCTAGGGTAAATAAGAGAAAAAATAAGAGAAAAAGAACAAATAAGAGAAAAAGGAAAAGCAAGAAAAACTCAAGAACAAGATGAACCTAATAAGATAAATAAAAATTTATCCCAATCCAAGCTCTGGTACCAAATGATATGGAACCCCAAGGCTAAAGAACCCAAAACCCCTTAAACACACACTTTGACAAGAACATGAACCAAAAGAAATTCCCAACCCTAATGAATGCCCAATCAATTATATGAATGGCAATGCATATGAGAAGGTTTATTTGAAAACAAGAATAGAATTTGCTACAGGTAATTACCTTGATAAGAATTATATTCTTAATGCAATAGAAGAAAAGCAATCCTCCCTAAGATTAGTAAAAACCCAATAGTTTTCATTTAACAAAATCTGCCATGCAATGTTTATTATAAGGTATTTATACCCCTTTAAAAAAAAAGAACAAAAAAACCTAGAGATATAAAAGGCTTTTAAACATGGGCCTCCCACCAAAATAACTAAAACTTAAACCTAACACCTCTAAAATACAGCCCATTAAGCCTAAAGGTTTAAATTAAATGAGCTGAAAGCTAATAAAAGCCTATTTCACCAAAACAAGCCCATAATAAATTAGAAAAAAGCCCACATGCAAAATACAAGTAGTGGGTTGCCCAATGCTATTCTTTTAACTTAAAATAATTAATTAAACAAGAATTAGAGCCTTCTTGTAAATTCAGCTCCATTTGATTAGATATGATGCCATTGGTCTTCATTGTCTCTTGAGATTCCATGCCATCCGCAATTCTGCCCATGTAGGATTGAAGTGCTTCTTTGAACTTCTTAACTCTTGATCTTATTACCAGTCCATTCGGCATTGCTAGCTCATCTTTGGTTCCATTCCTCTTGTAATGTACCATGGTTATGCTCATATAAAAAATGGTGGAAAGAAAAGCTTTTCTCGCAAATCCAAGGCATCAATATCGTGTATCCTGATGTGGAGAACATGATTATAGTGCGAATAACAAAAAGAATGGAGATTATTATGAGTATCCAAGTTTCTCTCATTTCACAGATGAACTTTGATTATAAGGAAAATGGTGAAAAAAAAAGCTTTTCTTGTAAATCTAAAGAATCAATATCAGGTATCCTAATGTGGAGAACATGATTGTATTACCCATAACAATAAAAATAGAGATTTTTACGAGTATCGAAGTTTGTCCAATTTCATGGGTGAACATTAATTATAAGGAAATAGTGTAAAGAAAAGCTTTTCCTGCACATGTAAAGCATCAATATCGTTTATCCCAATAAGGGGAACATGATTATAGTGCCAACAGCAAAAAAAATGGAGATTAATATGAGTACTCAAGTTTCCCTCATTTCACGAATGAACTTTAATTACTAAAAAAATGGTGGAAAGAAAGCTTTTGTTTCGAATTCAATTCACCAATATCATGCATCCCAATGTGGAGAACATGATTGTAGTGCTAATAACAAAAAAAATAGAAATTGTTATGGGTATCCAAATTTGTCTTATTTCGCATATGAACTTTGATAATAAGGAAAATGGTTGAAAGAAAAGCATTTCTTGCAAATTAAAAGCATCAATATCGTGTATTCTAATATGGAGAACATGATTATAGTGCCTACAATAATAAAAAAAGAGATTATTATGAGTATCAAATTTTGTCTCATTTCATAGGTGAACATTAATTCCAAGGAAAATGGTTGAAAGAAAAGCATTTCTTGTAAAACTAAAGCATCAATATCATGTATCCCAATAAGAAAAACATGATCGCAGTGCCCATAACAATAAGAAGGGAGATTATTATAAGCATCGAAATTTGTCCCATGTCATAGGTGAATATTAATAACAAGGAAAATGGTGTAAAGAAAAGCTTTTCTTGCAAGTGCAAAGCATCAATATCATGTATCCAAATGAAAACAATGACAAAAACGTGATTGTAGTGCCAATAGCAAAAAGAATGGAGATTATTATGAGTACCTAAGTTTTGTTTCATTTCATGGATAACTTTGATTATTAGGAAAGTGGTGAAAGAAAAGCTTTTCTTTCAAATCCCAAGCTTCAATATCGTGTACCCCAATATGAGGAAGATGATTTTAGTGCCAATAATGAAAAGAATGGAGATTATTATGGGTATCCAAGTTTGTCTCTTTTCGCGGATGAACTTTGATTATAAGGAAAATGGTGGAAAGAAAAGCTTTTCTTGCAAAACCAAAGCATTAATATCATGTATCCCAATGAGGAGAACCTGATTGTAGTGACCAATAAAAAAAAGAATGGAGATTATTTTGAGTATCCAAGTTTGTCTCATTTCTCAGATGAACTTTGATTATAAGGAAAATTATGGAAAGAAAAACTTTTCTTGCAAATCCAAAGCATCAATATCGTGTATCCCAATGGGGAAAACATGATTGTAGTGCCTATAAGGAAAAGAATGTAGATTATTACGAGTATCGAAGTTCATCCCATTTTGTGGGTGAACATTAATTACAAGGAAAATGGAGAAAGAAAAGCTTTTCTTGCAATCCAAAGCATCAATATCGTGTATCCCAATGAGGAGAACATGATTGTGGTCCCAATAAGAAAAAGAATGGAGATTATTATGGGTATCCAAGTTTGTCTCATTTCATGAATGAACTTTAATTATAGGGAAAATGGTGGAATGAAAAGCTTTTCTTGCAAATCCAAAGCATTAATATCCTGTATCCCAATGGGGAGAACATAATTGTTGTGCCCATAACAAAAACAATGGCAATTACTGCGGGTATCAAAGTTTATCCCATTTCACAGATGAAGATTAATTACAAGGAAAATGGTGGAAAAAAAAGCTTTTCTTGCAAATCCAAAGCATCAATATTGTGTATCCTAATGTGGAAAACATGATTGTAGTGCCAATAACAAAGGAATGGAGATTCTTATGAGTATCCAAGTTTGTCCCATTTCATAGATGAACTTTGATTATAAGGAAAATGGTAGAAAGAAAAGCTTTTCTTTCAAATCCAAAGCATCAATATCGTGTATCCTAATGGGGAGAACATGATTTTAGTGCCCATAACAAAAAGAATGGAGATTATTATGAGTATCAAAGTTTGTCCTATTTGATGGGTGAATAGTAATTACAAGGAAAATGGTGGAAAAAAAAGCTTTTCTTGCAAATGCAAAGTATCAATATCGTGTATCCCAAAGAGGAGAACATGATTGTAGTGCCAATAACAAAATAAATGGAGATTCTTATGGGTATCCATGTTTGTCCCATTTCATGGATGAACTTTGATTATAAGGAAAATGGTTGAAAGAAAAGCATTTCTTGCAAATCCAAAGCGTCAATATCATGTACCCAAAGTCGAGAACACGATTGTAATGCCATTAAGAATAAGAATGGAGATTATTATGAGTATCGAAGTTTGTCCCATTTTATGGGTGAACATTAATTACACGGAAAATGGTGGAAAGAAAAGCTTTTCTTGCAAATCCAAAGCATTAATATCATGTATCCCAATGGGGAGAACATGATTGTTGTGCCCATAACAAGAAAAATTGAGGTTATTATTAGTACCCATGTTTCTCTCATTTCACGGATGAACATTGATTATAAGGAAAATGGTGGAAAGAAAGCTTCTTTTGCAAATCTAAATCACCAATATCATCTATCCTAATGTGGAGAATATGATTGTCATGCCATTAAGAAAAAAAATGGATATTATTATACGTATCCAAGTTTATCTCATTTCATGGATTAACTTTGATTATAAGGAAAATGGTAGAAAGAAAAGCATTTCATGCAAATCCAAAGCATCAATAACTTGTATTCCAATGTAGCGAACATGATTGTAGTGCCCATAACAATAAGAATGGAGATTATTGCGAGTATCGAAGTTTGTCCCATTTCACAGGTGAACATTAATTACGAGGAAAATGGTAGAAAAAATAGCTTTTCTTGCAAATCCAAAGCATCAATATCATGTATTCCAATAGGGAGAACATGATTGTAGAGCCCATAACAAAAGAATGGAGATTATTATAAGTATCAATTTTTATCCCATTTCACAGGCGAACATTAATTACAAGGAAAATGGTGGAAAGAAAAGTGCTTTTCTTGCAAATCCAAAGCATCAATATCATGTATCCCAAAGTGGAGAACAGGATTGTAGTGCCAATAACAAAAAGAATGGAGATTATTATGAGTATCCAAGTTTGTCTCATTTCATGGATGAACATTAATTGTGAGGAAAATGGTGGAAAAAAAGTTTTTCTTGCAAATCTAAGGCATCTATATTGTGTATCCCAATATGGAGAACATGATTGTACTGCCAATAACAAAAAGAATGGAGATTATTATGAGTATCCAGGTTTGTAACATTTCTCAGATGAACATTAACTATAAGGAAAATGGTGGAAAGAAAAGCCTTTCCGGCAAATCCAAAGCATCAATATCATGTATCCCAATGGAGAGAACATGATTGTAGTGCTCGTAACAAAAAGAATGGTGGTTATTATGAGTATCGAAGTTTATCCAATTTCACGAGTGAACATTACCAGGAAAATGGTGGAAAGAAAAGCTTTTCTTGTAAATCCAAAGCATAAATATCATGTATCCTTATGAGAAGAACATGATTGTAGTGCCAATAACAAAAGGACTGGATATTATAATGCGTATCCAAGTTTGTCTCATCTCACAGATAAACTTTAATTATAAGGAAAATGGCACATTTTTTAGAAATCCAAAAATCAATATCATGTATCCCAATGTGGAGAACATGATTGTAGTGCCCATAACAACAAGAATGGAGATTATTACGAGTATCAAAGTTTGTTCCATTTCACGGGTGAACATTAATTACAAGGAAAATGGTAGAGGGAAAAGCTTTTCTTGCAAATCCAAAGCATCAATATCATGTATCCTAATGTGGGGAACATGATTGTAGTGTGCATAAAAATAAGAATGGAGATTATTACGAGTATCGAAGTTTGTTCCATTTCATAAGCGAACATTAATTACAAGGAAAATGGTGGAAAGAAAAGCTTTTCTTGCAAATCCAAAGCATCAATATTGTGTATCCCAATGGGGAGAACATGATTGTGGTGCCCATAACAAAAAGAATGAAGATTATTATGAGTTTTGAAGTTTGTCCTATTTCATGAGTAAACATTAATTACAACAAAAACGGTGGAAAGAAAAGCTTTTCATCCAAATCCAAAGCATCAATATCGTGTATCCCAATGTCAAGAACATGATTGTAATGCCAATAACAAAAAGAATAGAGATTATTATGAGTATCCAGGTTTATCTCATTTCTCGGATGAACTTTGACTATAAGGAAAATGGTGGGAAGAACAACTTTTGTTGCAAATCCAAAGCATCAATATTGTGTATCCCAATAGGGAGAACATGATTGTAGTGCCCATAACAAAAAGAATGGAGATTATTACAAGTATCGAAATTCGTCCAATTTCACAAGTGAACATTAATTTCACAGAAAATGGTGGAAAGAAAAGCTTTTCTTTCAAATCCAAAGCATCAATATCATGCATCCCAATGAGGAGAACTTGATTGTAGTGCCAATAACAAAACGAATGGAGATTATTGTGAGAATCCTAATTTGTCTTATTTCATGGTTGAACTTTAATTGTAAGGAAAATGGTAGAAAGAAAGCTTTTCTTGCAAAATCGAAGCATCAATATCGTGTATCCTAATGGGAGAACATTATCGTAATGCACATAAAAAATAGAATGGCGATTGTTATGAGTATCAAAGTTTGTCCCACTTTACGGATGAACATTAATTACAAGGAAAATGGTAGAATAAAAAGCTTTTCTTGCAAATCCAAAGCATCAATATCGTGTATCCTAATGTGGAGAACACAATTATAGTGCCAATTATCGCAAAGTACCCCAGGGTGGATCCTCACGGATCTATGAATGTGTACGACTTAAAATATTTTTTTGACTTGGAATGTGTTCTTGATCAAGACTTTTCCTTTCACGATGTTATGAAAACGAGAATTTATGGATTCTTGACTCATGGTATAGTGAGGGGGACCATAAGATGAATCGCTCATCTTATTGGTCTTAAATGACCATCGCAAAATGGCCAATGCTTGGAGTCACCCCTGATCATTTCAGGCTAGGCATGATCGAATACCGATTGAAACCTATGTTTTGAGTTACTAAACTCAAAACATCGATCCCGTGGTCTACGTAGTGCAAAGATTCACTATTTGGGTTTATGAGCTGGTTATGCGCGATGAGGTATGAACCTCTTGGCAATGTCTGAAGTCAGTATCTTACTAGCTATGTCTTATCTCAGTTTTGATTCTTTCTATTTTAGCTTGTCATTATTTCAATATAACCCCTTTTAATGCATGAATCTTGTAGAAATAGTCCAGGTTTTGATGAAAAAGATTTAATCTCACATACACCCTGAAGAGATGGGGAATATAGAGATTTTCAATAAAAATGACCTCTGGATTTTACTTTGAAAATGGAATATTCCACTTTGAGCACTAGAGAGATACCCACGTGGTACATTACCTTTAGTTTTATTTGAAGTATTTGGAACACATGAATGCAAATAATCATCACAAAGAAATCATGTTAATAAGACAATAAATGAAGTAACATAACATGATCATTCAATGTAATGATAAAGAAAAAGAATGGACTATTGGAAGTTATCTCGCAATTGGTATTGATTATTTGGGAATAATTGAATCGACAACTTTCAAGATGCATCTGGGTTCCTTGATTAAACAAGATTTGTTTGACATATTCGTAAAAGTCCCAGAATGAGAGAAAAAATTAATTGTAGTTGAAAATAGGGTTGGAGTATACCTTCAGAAAGGTAGGCTTGGAGTATCCCCGTGGATAACAAATAATTTTGACAAAGGAGGTTTCTTTTAATCTTGACAATTTTGAAAAGCAGGGTTGGAGTATCTCCTTGAAAGGTTGAGATTGGAGTATCCCCATGGATGACAAATCAGTCTAAAAAAAGAAGTTTTTTTTAATCTTGATAATTTTAAAAAATAGGGTTGGAGTATCCCCTCAAAAAGGTAGGGTTGGAGTATCCCTAAAAGTGATATGTTTGACACTCTTTAGAGAAGTTAAGTTGGAAAACTTCAGTTAGTAAAACCTTGTGATTTAGGGAATTTATAAGCCTTTCAACAACTTTTGGCAAAAGAAATTATTGTGAATGAGGATGGTAAATATGTAAAACATGTTTGTGCCTTGATACGAGCCTATAGGAGGTTAAAGCATATTCTCTAGTCTAACCGGGTTGACATAGAGACATTCGAATGTCTCAAGATGAAATTCGAGAAAACAACTCGATTTTGACCAAAACTAAAAACAGGGGACAGCATCGTGCTATCTTGCTTCCGAAATTTATTCTAAATTGATTCAAAGGATTTAGAAGGTGGACAAGACACCGTTAGAAAGGTAACTCGATGAGGGTCATCCTAAAAATATTCCCACTACCCCAAAAAGTCACATTGTGGGGGAATACATTTTCAAGTTCGGATTGATAGTGCTGCTGGCAGAGCATATGAGGGACAAGGTGTGTTAAAATTTGAAAAATTACTCTGGACTCATTTGGTATCAAAAAATTGCAAACAATACCATTCTAAAAAGGGAATTTCATGAACCTTTTAGGAAAAATGTTTGAAAATTTTGGAAAAATCATTTATTAGGCCTGAACAGCCCAACCAGAATACATGTTTGGATTCTAAAGGTTCTAGATAGTTTAGACTTGAAAAATCATAACTCTCTCACCCGGAATGATCCCGGGGTGAATAATACATCATTTTAAAGAAAATTTGACATGATTTGATAGAAAAATATCAGAAAATTCATGAAAAATCGTTTAGGATTTTAAAGTGATTTTCCAATTTGCAATAGTTGTGCTGCTAGCAAGGGACAAAGCAAAACAGGGGATATCTCTTATTTTTTTATGTCTATAGGTCCAAACTCGAGTCATTGACATTCAAACATCTATGACTGAAGGGAAAGAGTAGCACGAGCATCACAAGCTTATTTGCATAGCCTCAGAGTAGTTTGGGATGATGAAACAGCCCGTTGATCATACCACTTAAGGTTTTGACTCAAGAAAAAGGTAAATACATTTAGGGAATGATTGTAAGACCATTTTCATTTCAAAATCAGAAGATTTGAGCTTGTTTAACCAAGATTCCAGAT
>JBBYHK010001279.1:0-12560 GCA_038382065.1 Adansonia grandidieri | reverse complement strand
TACTTGTTACTAGCTAAAGTAACACAAGGTTTTCTTTATGTTAGTGGCATAGTTGACTATCATGAAACCACTAATTGGATGAAACCCATGAAACACAATGGCCTTGTAAAGTATGTAATGAGTTACAATGATGAGACCCTTATGCATCAAAGAGGGGTTTCTAAAAACATTCCTAGTCATCATATTGTAAAGACATGAATTGACAATGCACAAAAACTAGCATACATTAAGCCTCTATGCATTTGATGCATCCAACCTTTGAACTCATTAGTTGAAGTGTAAAGATACTTAGAGATAGCATATAGGTGCTTATTTTTTTGGGGACAAGTTTAATAAATATGATTTGTATAAGAACTTCATTTGATATTAGTCGTTCAAGTGTTTATAAAATATGTTCTCAAGTACTAGTTGTGTATAATAGTCACCAAAATTATGATACCAAGTCAACTCGTATAGCTAGTGTCATACATAGATATCATCCCAAATGGGTCCATAATAGATGGTTGCCTATCGTAGGTAGGTTTTGGGTATGGCATGAAGTATATGGTAGATGGATGTATGATCTAGAGAGGATTAACCACTCCCAGAGACATTGGAGATGTATGTCAAATGATCTTTACTATGATTAATAGGATTAAAGTCTCTTGCCTAAGCCTAATGAAGTAGGAGGAAATGTTCATCAAAGATTCATGACCGTTAACCATAAATTGAAAGATCTAACATGGATTAAAGTACGAAAACTAAACCATGCTTGTGCTTATTTCGAGATATATGGCGAAAGGATCATGCTACACTGATAGGCTAGTTACTGAAAGGTTTCAATGAGGTCACATCAACTCTTCAACATTTGGGTTGTCATGATTATTGCTAGATCTTGCTTTTGATCTGTGAACATGGTTAATGAGATTAATTATGTTAGTTGCCAACATGTTGGAAACCTAACGGGTTACATACAATGAGATGATATTGTTGGACTAAATTCAAGATTTAATTAAGTTTGACTTAATCAAATCAGAGGTAATTAAATGAAAGGCTTAATTGAAAAGTTTGATTAAGATTTAATTGAAGACAAAATTGGATTTGTGAAACTAAATTATTGTTATCTTTGTAAGACATGGTGGATAAAATTGTCTTATCCTTATAATGTCTAAATTAAGACATACCATGTTTAGGCCAATAATGTCTTGGCCGATTATACAAGGAACTTTTTCCTATTGAAGTCTTACCTCATGCATGTATTAGATTTCAAAATCATCAAACCATAAACAAAACGCAGCAAAAATAGTAAACATAGAAATAGCCAAACTTCCTTATAGATCCTTAGAGAGGGATTTACATGTAGTAATATTTAAAAAATTTAAATCAAGATTTAACCATCCATATGATTAGAAGTTACCTTGACTTTAGATGTCAAAATCTAAACGCAGAAGCTCCAAGAAGCTGATTTCTTGAAAGATCCTTGAAGACCATAAGCTGCATACTATTTTATCTCTAATAGTTATCCATTCAGGTAGGTGTTGAAACCTTCTTAAGGCTTGGTGGTTCTCTAATTGATGAGCCTTATTTGAATAAAACTCAATGGAAATGGATCTTTTGAGGTTTTAATGACTTAAAATGAAAATAGAGGAAGAAAAAATATAAGAAACTAGAATCTGAAAGTTGAAAGGATAGAAGGGATAAACCTTAAATTGATTGTAAGAAGAACCACAATCAATACAAGGGTTGGACTCTACTTTTAGAGACGAGAAACCTAAAAGATAAGTCTCACAAACTCACTATAAGAAAACTTGGATAAGAGAAAGAAAACTAAAAATAATCAGTAGCTTTATTGATCAATTTGAATGATTCAAAAACAAGCATAAAGTCATCCATTTATAGTAAAGGATGGCCAAAGGCCATTACAACAAAAGGAAAATTAAACCCTGAATAATCAATAGAATTAACCTTTGCAAGCTAAGAAATTAAAATCTTCCTAAAACACAAAGTCAACTAAAACATAAAAGAAAACTAAAAGCCTTAGGGATTAAACAGTAGCTGACCTTTCTAAAACATAAGGTCAACTAAAACAGAAAAGAAAACTAAAAGCTTTTGGGATTAAGCAATATTTAGCACACCAAAACTTGCCTAATTTGGTTGCTATTGACTTTTTTGCTTAAGAAAACTTTAAAATCTTCAATGACCTTCTTTATTGAGCAACACAATATACCAAATGACTCTTTTAACCCTTGATCGTATGATTGGGCCTGTATACTCGAACTCCTCCTCTTTTAGGCTTACTAATTAGAGCCAACCATGATGTGGCACATCATCTCTCCCTTGTTGAGAAGGATTTGTCCTCAAATCCACACTATCTTCATCATCCAAGGTTTCCTCTAAATAGGACGTAAGATTTCAAACATTGACTGTGGTGCTCGCATTGTATTATTTTGGAAAGTTAAGCTTGTAGTGTTGTTATTTACCTTGTTAATGACCTTGCAAGGACCATCAGCCTACGGCATTAGCTTAGACATTTTTTGATTAAGAAACCTCTCCTTATGAAGATAAATCCACGCAAGATCTTTTTATTTGATCAAAACTTGCTTTCTCCTTTTATTCGCCAATCTCATATAAGCTTTATTCTTTTTCTTAATCTATTCTCTAACTTCCTTTTGAGCCTTCATAGCTCCATCCATATAACTCCTCTTGCCAATTGGTATTAGTGCTAAATTAAGAGGTTTAGTTAGGTTGAAACCATAGACCACCACAAAAGGAGAATGCTTAATACCACTATGTACACTACGATTATAAGCAAACTCCATATATGCCAAGCATTCATCCCAATTCTTCAGATTCTCATTCACCACCATCCTAAGCAAAGTTGAAAATGTTCTGTTCACCACTTTGGTTTGTCAATCGATTTATGGATGACAAGCTGTGCTAAATAATAACTTGGTTCAAAGCTTCTTCCACAAAGTGTTCCACATATAGCTTGAAAATTTAGCATCAAGATTAGAAATGAGGCCCTTAGGAATCCTATTTCTTTGAAGAACAAATCAACTACATGGCTTTCATCATTAGTTTTGTGGCATGGAATGAAGTCTGACATCTTTAAAAAGTGATCCACTGCAACTATTACCAAATTATTTCCCTGTGGTATTTTAGGCAAACCTAAACAAAATCCATGCTTACTTGTTTTTAGTGATGTTTAACTATAGGCAAAGATTTGTATAACCCTTATTCCATCTCCTTGCTCTCTATTTTTTTGCATATGACACATTTTTTTATGATTTTATGAACATCTTACTTTATTATTGGCCAACAAAAATGTGTTTTCAATACTTCTAAGGTTTTCTTTTCACTGAAATGTCCAACAAGATCTCCATAGTAAGTTTTTGCACCAAAAGCTCTCAAATCTAACCAAAAGGAATTCATAATCAGCTAGACTTGAAGAGAATCCTTCATGCTAAAAATAACCTTTTTTTGCTTCTTTCTTGCACTTCTAATAGATCTTTGCAAAGTGCAGGTCTTTTTGTACAACTTTATCATCAAATCAAAAGATATTAATCTTGTATTAAGCATAAAGATTAATGTATGCCTTCACAAAAGTGCATTGGCTACAATGTTGGAATTCTTTTTTCTTGTACTTGATCATATAGGGAAATGTCTCCAAGAACTCCACCCACTTGGTATGTCTCCTATTTAGATTGCTTTACCCCTTCCAATGATTCAATGACTCATGATTCATATAAATCATGAACTCTTTGGGCAATAAGTAATGTTGCCAACCTTTTAATGGCCTAATCAATGCGTAAAACTCCTTATAGATTGAGTAGTTAAGATGAGAACCGCTCAACTTCTCACTAAAATAGTCTCAATCCCAACTCCTAATGCATGGCACTCCACTTTAAAAGTCTTTGAAAATTAAGTAATGCTAGTGTAGGAGCCAAACTTAGCATTTCCTTAATTAAGTCAAAATTTTGTTGTGCTGCCTTAGTTTATTTAAACTCTTTTTTCTTTTTCATGCACTCAATCGAATGAGCTATAATGGTGTTGAAATTTTTCATAAAGCATCTATAGAAGGATGCCAAGCCATGAAAACTCTGGACTTAAGTAACATTAGTGGGAATTAGTTTCTCCTTGATAGTTTTAATCTTATCTTCGTCAACCTCCACTCCATTTTGGGAAACAATATAGTTAAGAAAAACTAGATAGACCTTAAAAAAGGTGCACTTCCTAAGGTTGGCATATAACTTCTCTTCTCTAAGCACACCAAACACTTATGTAAGATGCTCTATATGTTCATTAAAGCTCTTGCTATAAACAAGTATGTCATCAAAATAAACAACAACAAAATAACCAATGAATTTTTGTAAAACATGGTTCACTAACCACGTAAATGTGCTAAGACATTGGACAAGCCAATGGACATGACTATCCATTCATACAATCCAAACTTTGTCTTTAAGCCTATTTTCTCTTCATCACTTTCCTTCATTCAAATCTAATAGTACCCACTTGTAAGATCAATCTTTCAAAAGATAAAGGAACCATGTAACTCATCGAACATGTCATAAAGCCATGGGATGGGATAACAATATTTAACTGTAATCTTGTTAACAGTTTGGTTATCCATACACATGCGTATTGATCCATCCTTCTTGGGTATCAAAAGAGTTGGTACTACACATGGACTGATGGACTCTTTAACAAAACCCTTTTTCATCAACTCCATTACTTGCCATTAGAGCTCCTTAGCTTCTTTCGGGTTACATTGATACACTAGTCTATTAGGCAAAGTTGACACAGGTATAAAATCAATTTGACACTCTATTCCATGGATTGATGGTAACTATTTTGGAAGTTTTATGGAAAAACATCTAAAAATTCCTTTAATATCTTTTTCAATTTCAAATGGACAGCTTGATTTTCACTTAAAATCTTTTTAGCTATCAACTAGTAAACAATCTTATTGGAAATTAAAGCATGCTTTACCTCCTCTTTTTTGGCAAATAAGCTCTTTTTTGTTCCTTTGTTGATCGCCAACTGGTCTTATATTACTTGGAAAGGACTGAGAGGTAGCACACATTTACCATCCTTAGAAACAAAATAGGTGTTTGCATGCCCATGATGCATAACTTCTCAGTCAAACTATCAAAGTCTTCCAGTAAGCATGTGGTTAGCACTCATTGGTACTAGAATACATGTCACTTTATCCTTATACTTTTCTATGAAAAATGGCACCTTCACCTATTCTGTAACCTTCATGTCTCTCTCATTTTTTAGCCATTGCAAATAATAAGGATATGCATGCTTAGTACTAGTAAGGTTTAGTTTTGTAACCAATGTAGTAGAGGCCACATTAGTATAACTCCCATCATCCATGATTAAACCATATTCCATGGCATTAATGTTGCAACAGGTGTGGAAGATATTTTCCTATTGTTCCTTTTGTTTTTCTCTTTTACAGGTAGATTACACCGAATAACAATCAATTCCTTTTTTTAGGATTTGTGACCTGTTTTTCTTTCATGTCTACTTTTGGATATGATTCATCTTTACTAACAACATTTTTAGCTAATTCATGGACAATTATTACCTTATTGTTAGGACATTAAGAAGTTGTGTCCAAACCTAAGGCATTCGAAACACTTCATGTCATAACTTCTTATTGAAGGTTCAGAATTTTTAAATTTCTTCTTCCTTTTATCAACCATGGCCACCTTAGTAGGGTCCTTATATTCTTCAAGTTTTGCAACTATTTTGGGAATATAGGAAAAAGAAGAGGAAGAGCTATAAGGTTTACTTACCCTAGACATGCCTCTCTTATGTTGCCTTTCAATCTTTACAGCCAATGTGATCACATTATCCAATGTGGCATATGTTTGTAACTCCACGGAGTCTGCAATCTTCTTATGCAACCCACAATGAATCTTGTAACTTTTGCAGATCACACTTCATCATTAGAATCCCAAATTTTTTCACATAGTCCTCAACATAGTTGGCTCCTTGTTGCAAAGTTTGCAACTTGAGGAATAACTTTTGCTTATAGTATTAAGGTACAAACTACTTTTCTGTAAGCCTTAATGTCATGATTAGATTTTTCTTTCATGTTTTTTGTGCCTTCACATTCCCTTACCACAGACTAGCATAATTAGTAAACTCTAGAGTTGCAAGTTTTACCTTTTTAGCTCTATGTAATCTTGACACTCGAAGACTTTCTCAAAACATTATTACCCATTCCAAGTATTCTTTGGAAGAACTTGTTCCATGAAAAGGTAGAATCTTTATTTTGATATTATCAGAGGTTTTTCGCTGACAACGTTGCCTTGGTGCTTCTTCAAGTTCTTCTTCTATGCTCGGATCATTATAGTCATCACTTTCGTTATGTTCAACCCTTCGTCATTATGGTTGATAGTGTTGTGGTTGATTCATGGTCAATCTCTCCACCATATGAACAAGTTGATCCATGCATGTATAAAGCTCTTTGTTTACGTGCAAAGGATACAAGATGAGCTTGTTCAAAACTTATTCCTTGGTGTAGTCTCAGTTTTAATGGTGTATAGGTGTCACTACCTTCCAACAAAGTGTTACTTATTCTAAAATCTCAAAATCCTCAGCTTTGATTCCAAAATGATGAGCCTTATCAAAAAAAAACTCAATGGAAATAGATCTTTTAAGATTTTAGTGATTCAAACGAAAATAGAGGAAGAAAAAAATAAGAAACTAGAATCTAAAAGTTAAAAGGATATAAAGTATGAACCTTGAATTAATTAATAAGAGTCCTCGCCATAATCAATACAAAGGTTGGATGCCATTTTTAAGGATAAAAAACCTAAAAGATAAGTCTCACAAACTCACCACCAAGAAGACTTAGATAAGAGAAAAAAGAACTAAAAATAATCAATAGCTTTATTGATGAACTTTGAATGATTCAAAAACAAGCATAAGGTCCTCTATTTATAGTAGAGGATTTGGCCAAGGGCCTTTACAAGAAAAGGAAAACTAAATCCTAAATAATCAAGGGAATTAACCCCTGTAAGCTAAGGAATTAAAACCTTCCTAAAACACAAAGTTAACTAAAACGTAAAGGGAAATTAAAGGCATTGGGGATTAAGCACTATCTGGCCTTCCTAAAACAAACTAAAACAAAGAAGTAAACTAAAAGCTTTGGGGATTAAGCAATATTGGCACACTAAAACTTGCCTAATTTGATTACTGATGACTTTCTTGCTTAAAAAGACTTCTAAAATCTTCAAGGACCTTCTTTATCAAGCACACATATGCAAAATTAACTATTTTAGTCCTTAATCGTGTGATTAGGCCTATATACTCGAACTCTTCCTCCTTTAGGCATGCCAATTTGAGCAACCATCATGTGGCACATCACCAATGCTACCTAGAATGGTTTTTAACCCTCAACCAAAAGGTAACTTTAAATCTTGAATCAATAAGAACCAAGAAGAGAGAATAAAGCAACTCTGCACTAAGCACAATTACTTTTAGGGAGGTGGCACAATCTATAGGGTTTTATGTAGTGGGAATATTGTCAGAGAAAACTAAATTTTAACTAATAAAATATATTCTATCAAGATATTGAACAACCTTCTTTCTCAAAATTAGGTTAAAACTCTCTTAAAAGCCTTTAGACCATCATGTCTATATGTACTAGCTTAATCTTAATTCTAGTTAGATTTATAATGAAATAGTTTTGACCTAGTTAAAACTCCCAAAACAAGTTAAACTTATTCTCCTTGTTTTAGGTTAATTGAATGGTCAACCAACTTTTAATTTACCTCAGACAAAATCCACCAAACTTGGGCTAGAGGAATCGACCTAAGAAGCATAGACCAACTCAGGGTTTGATGCAATATAGGGTAACTAGGCTTGACTTTTGTTTTCATGAAGTTAATGTAATTAATTCAATTCTTTATTTATCTAAATAAGTAAGCAATATTTATTTAATAAATATAATTATAAAATATTAAATAAATAATTTGGAAACATAAATTAGCTAGTATATACACATTTCTATCGATTTTATTACTGTAAAATCCTTAATTTAGTTAAAACTACTTTCAACTTAATTTTAATATTATTTAACATTAATTATCAAATAATTAATATTACAATAATGTTAGAAGGGATAATAAATAAATCATGAAATAGAAATTTTGATTCTCAATCTAAGTGAAGTCTAAGTGAAATCCTATTTCAACTAGAACTAGTTTTATCCACTTTTACAATTTATGTCTTAATTTAGACATTATTTTAATAAGATAATCTTATTATGGATGTCTTAATTAGACAACAAAATCTAGTTTCACAAATCTAATTTTGTTTCAAATAGTTGAACTTATTCAATTAAGTCCTTTATTTAATTTACCTTTCATTTAATTAAGTCATACTTAATTAAATCTCGAATTTAATCCAACAGATTTACCTTATTGTGTGTGACCCTTTAGGTTCTCAACATATTGGCAATGAACATAAATAATATTATTAATCATGTTCATAGATCAAAAGCGAGATCTAGTAACTATCATGACCACCCAAATGTGGAAGGGTCACTGTGACCTTACAGAAACCTTTCAATAACCAGCCTTTTAGTGTAGTACTGTCCTTTCACCATATATCCTAGATAGAGGATGAGCATTGTGTAGTGTCTACCCAACCCATTATCCATATTCATTCTTGCAACTCCTAGTTAATGTTTATGGATATATGAGGAATTATTCCTTATAATCCATTTATGCTCTATCTAGAGACTTAAATCTAATTAACCGTAGTAAAAAAAACATTCGAGATATGTCTTAATGTCATTTAGAGTAGTGAATCTTCTCTGGATTACACATTCATCTACCATATGGTTCATGCTACACCTGAAACTACCTTATGATAAGCATCCGTTTATTGCATACTTGTTCGTGATGGAATTAAAGCATAACACCCTTTATATGAGATGACCTGGTATCACAAGTCTAAGGGCTATTATACATTGCAGGCATATGAGAATATATTCCTTAGACATTTGAGTGACTTACACCAAATAAGCGCCTGCACACTATCCCCAAGTATCTTGTATACTTCAACCTCTATAAGATCAAAAGGTTACAGGTATCTAATGCATTAAGGCTTAGCATATACTAGTCTTTGTGCATTGTTAATGCCTTGTTTTGACAATATGATGATTAGGAACATTTTTAGACACATGACTTTAATGCAAAAAGATCTCATTGTCATAATGCTTTACTAATTTTGCAAGGCCATAGTGTTTCAAAGGCTTCATCTAATTAGTCTTTGCATGAGTGTCAATCACCCCACTAACATGAAGGAAAACCTATATTACCCAAGCTTAGTAACATGTATGATGTTATTTGACTATGTATCCCCTATCCTAATTCGATTGGTTCAAAGGCAAACACCAACAAATTATCTTTAGATAATTTTGTGAAATATTAATTATTTAGACAATTAATATAGAACAAGATTGTCATTATTAATTAAAATTGTTTTTATTAAGATAAAAATCATAAAACAATGGTTTATTTAGCCAAATGGGTTTCTATTTATTTATGTTATATTTAATTATTTGATAATTTAATATATAAGATAAATTGGATATGGATTATTTATAAGATAAATAATGATTTTAATTATTGAATTAAAATTCCTAAGAAACTTATCTTTGCAAACTATGTATGGCTCACCTAGATGGATTTTGGGACATATTCATAATGCTTTGGCAAAAACTCATAGTGCCCATTTATGTGCAAAGTTCGACCACCATAGATAAGTGTTATGATAAAATTAAATTACTTAAGGTTAAAGAGTTTCACTTAGGCAAGTAATTTAAAGTTGATCAAAACTTTCCTTATTGCTATTAAGGAGAATTCAACTAAGCTAAGTAAAAAGGAGAGAAGTGAACCTAGATACTTTATAAAGTGACTAGAAAAGTGAGAAGAATTTTTTTCTATAGTTATCTTTAGTGTCGCCACCCCTGAAGAAGGGAAACATCAAAACTACCACTTTTTTACCTCCCTATGAAATTATTCTTCCCTTATCTTTGGTGCAAGCACCATTCTAGAAATGTTATTAGATTGTGTGAAGGAAAAATCCATTTGTATTACCTTTTGGTTTAGCCTTGATGAGTTTGCTAGCTAGCATTAAATAACCACTTAACCTTGCGAAGGCTTTTACAATCATTTATGCAGATAACTATTAGAGGCAAGATGCATTTATTGCTTGTAACCTTAAAGATCCTGCCAGGAAGCCTAGCCACCACTCTTCGGGACTTTTTTTAGATTAAATCTAACTCCATATTACAATATCTGAGAGTCTAGTAATCCCTTAAAAGATAATTGATTTAATTTTATAAATTCTACTATGTTGTACTACATGAAGGTCTTGTAATATTTAAAATAAGAAACGTACCTCTAGCCATTATTGATCAAGAATGTGACCTCACTTTAAGTACACGAAGATGAACACCCTGTATAAACCTTCTAGTCTATTTCCTTATTTCTTGATAATTACCTTATGATGGTACACAAGCAATTTATATAAACTAGACTAGAGACCTATACTAGAAGACTAATTAAAGTTGTATCCTACCATCAAGGAGTCTGTATTCTAATTAGTTACTGAAGCAGAGTTTAACTCGTACCACTAGAGTAGGTAATCTTAATAGGATTTGTTAGATAATATCACTTTAATATTAATTAAATATTAATCTCAGTTCACCTAATTATCATGTGGGCCATATAAAGTCCATCATTCTCCCATTTGGCCCATATGATAAACCAAGAACTTAAATAGGTGATATTCAAACCTAAAACTTTAATATGGCTATAAGTTACTCTGGTCAAACTCCCAGCTAATTAAAGGTTCACAGAGCCTGAATCATGGCGATAGCATTCTAATCCAAATATTCCCTTCCATGTATTACAATACATGATCTTCTCTAAAAGAATACTTTATGAGATAATACTTTATGAATGAATTTTCTGTAATCACTGTAGACACCTCATTTTGTCCGGACTAGCTTTTGGCATCCTAGGAGTTAGGTCAAAGATGATAAAATTAAAAAAATAGAAATAAAAGCTGGGGGACAACTACCACACCAGGCACATTAGGTGACATGGCACCAAGAAAAAAAATTTTCTTGGAAGGTCTAAAATGCCTATGGGTCGTATTAAAGAAAATGTAAAAATGATGCATTAAAGGCCACTTTTCATGGTGTCACCAAGGTTATTCAAATTAATACACAAATCAATTTCCTATTGTTTGCGACCAAGTTGAGGTAAATTGGGAAGCCACAAGTATGTATAAGTTATATTTGGGTGCAAGTATTGATGCAAGGCCTTTATCGTGCGAAAAAAAAAAACTTAAATTTTCACATGTAGTATCAATACAAGAGGGTTTGGTATCGATACCCAAGGTGTGGTATCGCTACCTGGCATGTTTGTATCAATACAAACCTTGGCAGTAACTAAAGTTATGAGTTTTGGCAAAATGTATCGATACACAAGCATAAGTATCAATACAAATCCATGGAGCATCAATACTGGCCTTTAACTCTCGAGACTAGAAACATTTTTTGCTCTTAGTATTGATACACAACTCATTATATCGATACTCAGGAGTAAAAAGGACCTTATGTATCGATACAACATGTTTTATATTGATACACCAAGGCATTTTTGCCTAGTTCGAGCCATTTTTCAGCCTTTGAAAACTCGATTTAAACATGTTTTTGTACCAAGGAACTATCATAAAACATTACAAAGCTGAACTATGGGTTTATTAACACATTCTAACAAATTTTTGGAGTCCAAACAATTAATGACAAAAGTCATTTTCATAAGATATATGGGTGTCAGAGGGTGTGGCAAGCATATCTCTAACTGTAGGCTTTCACAGCCTTTCTACCTCCTTGCTTAGCATGGCATAACCAATAAAAAGAAAGTCAACTGAGCATGGCAGCTAGAGGAGTACCCTAGTGTAGAAGAAAAAAATAAAAAATGCCCTTTGCATTGTCTTCTAAAAAGAAGAGGCTAAACAAAAAAAAAGAATAGAACCATTTATCTAAAAAAAAAAAACTTTCCTAGCTATCAAATAAGGTCTTCAGCAATCGTAGAAAAACTCCTCATCCATCCCCATGAATCCTTTAGCCATTTTAGCTTCAAAAACTCACCAAAACACTGTTACATTAGCTTTCACCCTCAACCAACCTCTATTCCTGTAGCTCCCTAAAACCACCACTAGAACACCTTTAAAAACTCAACCTTCCACACATTTTCATCCTCAAAACACCCAATCAATAACCATATTATCAGAAAGCCTCTTTCTGTCACCCTTTTCTTGCTAAACAATAGCAAAAGAGGGAAGGAACTAAACTTAAAATCACTGCCTTAAAAAAATAGGAAACTTCAAGCCTTTGCTGGTATTTTTTTTTACCTTATTCCATATATTTTTTGTTTTGGTCATCCATTTCATTTTAATGAACCCTTCATATAGCCATCACCCTCCTAATACTCCCATGCATCTTTGTTGCCTTGGTTGTGGTAGTCCTAGGATCTTGA
>JBBYHK010001268.1:1464-12562 GCA_038382065.1 Adansonia grandidieri | reverse complement strand
GCCATGCATAATTTAAAAAAATTATTTAAATTTAATTATTAAATATATAAATAATAATATAAAAATATTTTTATTTTTTATTAATTATAAATAAAAATATAAATAATTTAAATATACCAAATCAAATTCAAATATAAATAATAAATTTAAAAATTTTCCAAATCTTAACTAGGCTTGCTCCAATGATACTTCTACCTAAAAGTGGTGAAGACTAATAATTGGGGGACATAATTGTTTTACCTTTTACAAAATTGATTAAAATATGTTTCGGCTTTTGTGGGAATTAAAGATTGTTAAAGGTAAACTACGATGAAGAAAGTAAGCACCCACTAAAGAAAAAGTCGGGCCTAGAGATATTAAAAGGGGAAAGCTGAAAAAAAAGGAAAAAGCAATAAAGAAAAGCTCTAATAATTGAAGATAGATATTTATCATTTTCACATGACTTGTCTATGGTTTAGACGACTTTTTATAATTTAAATCAGCTTAATTTGATTTAAATTATAATTTATTTAATAAAAATAATTTTTATTTAAATTTATTATAAAAATATGTTAATATTAATTTAATTTTTTTAAAAATATTTTAGTAATTTAGATTGATTTAGTTTAATTAGATTATAATTTATTTAATAAAAACATATTTTTATTTAAATTTATTATAAAAATATATAATTTTTAAAATATTTTTAAATAATAATAATAAAAATTTTGGATTTAACTCAAGCAAAATTTAAATAAAAATAAAAAATCATATCGATAACTTGACTCAATCTATGGACAAATCAAACATAAAAATAATATTTATTTCTTTCAAGGTCCTTTTAAAAGAAATTGTAACGATAGCTGTATCCATGTGTTTCGTGAAATTGTTTATCTTTTTCAAAAGAAGAAAGAAGAAGAAAATAACAAGAAGCAATTGAATTTTGCAATTTTTATGAAAAAAAATAAATAAATAGCAACTCTCTAATCTAACTATATGAATCAATGTTAAAATTTGTTAACATGCTACAATTGGATTTCAATTTTCCGTTGTAGTTTTATTTTGGCTCAAATTTAAAAAAAAAATTAATGGAATAGTATTAAACCTGTCATTCTAACAAAAAACCCAATCAACTCACATAAATTCAATTTTAATTTAATTTGATTTGATAAAAAAATTCAAAATTCAAAATCAATCAATCTGAACCAAAAAATAACCCGAATCCAGAATAACTTAAATCAGAAATGGCTCGTGCTCAAAATAACGCGAATTTGAATCGACTCAAATAATTAACTAAAATGACCCAAACCTCAAATGATCAAATCCAATAAACCCGAGTGTTATATTTAATTGACCCAGAATCGATTAACCAAGATGTTAAACCCGATTGACTCAAACCTGAATTGACTTAAAACCAAAATGACTCAAACTTAATTAATCGAGTATTAAACTCGATTAACTTGAATAAAAAATGATTGGAACCCGAAATGACTCAAAACGCAAAAGATAAAAAATGATCCAAAAATTTTAAGATCTAAAGTGACCCAAACTGAATTAACTGACTTAGAAATCCAATCGACCTGCTCAATTGACATGTCTAAATAGTATTGTTCATCATTGTTATCTTTGATATTTTTAACTTATCTAGCAAATTTATCAATTGGGTGAATCTAGTTAAATTTGGATAAAATCAATTCAAGTTTAACGTGTTTAGAGATATAACTCAGTTTCGTCATGGTTAATACTACGTATATATAACATATATATATATATATATATAAATTACTAATTCAGCTGAGATTCTTCGAAAAGGGAACAAATTGAATTGTTAAGGAATAACACTAAATAAATGTGGCATTATATTATTAAAAAGGGTAAATCCGGAGTTTCATAGGTCATATCTTTGTATCGAATTCAAAGCGAGTGTCGTATATAAGTTGTGTTCGATACAAGAATATTTAATTTTTTAAGTTTTTTTTTATATATTTTAAAGATTATACCATCATACTCGTATTCGAATATGCGCTGGATATAAATATTTTTAGGAAATGTAGAATCCAAGATGGGATAAGCTTACCCAAACCGATCCATATAATTATTTAAAATAATATTAAAAAATTATTTTATATTAATATTTATAATTAAATTTAATTAAAAATATTTTTATTACGTAATCGGTAATTCAAGCCTACTTGTTTAAGTCCAACCTGAAACAAATCGGACCTGCTGGACTGCACTAACTGCCAGACTCATGAAAATATTAAGTAACACAGAAAATTATTGGAATTGGAGACCTAGAACAAGCAGAGCAAATGGAATAATAATGGTGGCTAGATTGCTTAATCATCAACCTTAGTAGCAATGAATAGCAGGCCGATAAGTCGATAGAAGAACGTCGATGAGGAGATGAGACTGCGACCAAATAAAGAACACAACCGGAAGTGCCGCCATTATTGTCACTGGAATGATGGTTGACCTTCTAAGCATCACCTTTGGACCCGGAACCGCATCGATAAGCATGATCAAGGCCGAACTCGAAGCTACCAACATGGTCGCGATCGAAAAAATCAACGTCATGAGACCCAAAAGCAGCCTCTTCGGCAATGCCTTGAGGAAATCTTCTTCCTTGTAACGCGAAGTGAGGATTCGGACGAACAACAACAGCGAGAAAGACGAAGAAAAGAGTGCAGCGGCATCGGCGACGATGAAGATTTTGAAGAGAGTTTCGTGCCTGAAGTTTGGTATTCCTTTCTCGTTGTTTCCTGGCACGGCAATTATGGCTGCGAATACCATGGCGATGATTAAGGCATCGACAACCATGCATGATGTTGCAGTGTCTCGCATCCATTTCTCGCCTTCTTTCACCAAATCTTTGTGTTCATCATCGAACACTTCTCTAGGAGTTTTTTTCTCATTGTTTCGTTCTTCTAAGAGTAATGGATGAACGAATCTTTCAACAGCCTGCGGAAAAAAAAAATAAAAATGAAAAAAAATTTCATAAGAAAATATTTAGAAATTTGTAACACATATTTGATATTGATTCTTATAAAATAGTAATAATTAGAGTCGGTAAAGTTGACTCAAATTTGAAAATCTTGGTTGATTCGTGTGATAGTGATAGTTTAACTTGATAAATAAATCAACAACTTTTATTAGCATTTCGAAAATAATTTAAACTTACAATGATTTGAATTTAAAATAATTTAAATTTAAAATAATTCCGACTCAATTAGGCCTAAATTCAAATTGACTTTTCTCTAGAAGTTAACCATCTAAATCTGAATAACCCAAACTCAGATAGTTTAATGTTAAACTTTTAAATTTGAAGTGAGCTAAATTTGAAAATAATCAAACCCAAAGTGACTCAACTCAAACCTAACACGACCTGCCCGGTTACTATCTTTATTAACTTTGACCTAACCTCAAAATTGATCGGACTTAAAGTGACTCAAATCAAACTTAACCCGACCTACCTGGTTATCATCTCTGCTAATTTCGAAATGACCTAACTTCACAAACAATGATCCAAAGTAACTCAACTAAAACCTAACTTGACTTATCTGATTACCATTTTTACTAAATCTAAAATGATTTAAATATGATTCACTCAAACCTAAACCAACTCGACTGAATACCATCTCCATTGACAAACATTTTATTTGATCATAAACTTAAGCTACGGTAAAAGATCAATTACCATGAACCATTGCATCTCCCATTGCATTTGCAAAGCGGCACCATTGATATGCCTTGAAGGTATACATCTACCAGCTAAATGCAGTATATTTTCTTTGTTCTTGCATGGATAACTTGCCACCCATTTTTGCGATAAACCCATTTTGTAAATCAAATTGAAAACCTTTTCTCGTCGATGTAAAACCGCAAGCTGAAATATGTTGTAATTGTTACCGTCGTAGAACATTGTTGACGCTGAGTATACTTCTAAAATCTCTTCAACGATCTCTCGAATCCCTAAGCTTGCGGCTTTTAAAACCGGCAATTTTAGAACGTCCGAGGCGTTGTCGAATGTCCAGACGACTCCGCCGCACATTGATTTGACGAGCTGACGTGCTTGCTCGTTCCTCAACTTGGTTTTATAAATATGTTCGACCCATGGAACTGCCATTCATCAAGTGTTAAAGAAACAAAAGCCTTTTTATGTTACAAACAAAAATGAATAGTTTATATATATATATATATATAAGTACGAAATTTAATCCGAAAATTAACTCAATTTATTTATATAGTCAATATATATCTTGTAAGTTTTGAATTTAAATCTCAAATAGGGTTGTATATGTTAGAATTCAAAATTTAATCTTGTTATATACAACCTTTTAAGGGATTATATGAATTAGAGGTGTTCATAAGCGGTGCTAAGACTCAACTTGAAAATTTTTTAAATTTTTTGTCTAAACCCAACTCAATTTAGCCTACTCAAAAGTTTAAATTACTATTTATAAATTAATAAAAGAATATAAAAATATTTTATAATAATATTTATATATTTTTATAATCAAATTTAAATAAAAATATTATTATTAACTAGTAATTTAGCTCGAGTTAAATTAAGAAAAATTATGTCTAAGCTTAAGGAAACCAAACGAAACAAGTAATCAAATTTATGGATAAATCTAGCCTATATGACCTAATCGAGCCAAGCTCTAACTTCACTAAATCAAA
The DNA here is from genome assembly GCA_038382065.1 of Adansonia grandidieri. NCBI lineage: Eukaryota > Viridiplantae > Streptophyta > Magnoliopsida > Malvales > Malvaceae > Adansonia > Adansonia grandidieri. The sequence goes on along the minus strand of JBBYHK010001268.1, from coordinate 7,900 downwards.
TGATTCCAATATTAGTATAGCTATTAAAGAAAAATTATGTGCTAATTTGGTGTAAAATAAATTAAAATAAAATCAATAAATCTAATAAAGTGAGAGAAATTACAGATTAGACAAATGATTGAAAAGGCTTGTCGTCTACACAGCTCCAAGAAATTTATTGAGCTCTTGATAAGTTCCCCATCAACAATTTTAATACGCAAGGAATCATCATTTTCGGCCTCAAATGGAATAGTAACTTCCTTTGTCACCGAAATGCCTACGAATTAAGTTTACAGTTAGAAAAAAAAAAAATACTTCTATTCAAAATTTTTCATATGAATTCATAGCCAAACATGATTTGAAAAAATTTTAGATTTTTTATTTAAGTTTGTCTTTGATTTAACTAAGTTCGTCCATATTATACATATTTACTGTTTATAATTAATAAAAAAATTTACAAATTATTTTTATATTAATCTTCATATATTTTATAATTAATTTTAAATAAAAAATATTTTTAATTATTGAATATCAATTTAGACCCTATCAATTTGAATTAACTAAAAATCTTTTCAAAACTCGACTCAAGTAAACAGAATCTATTAGATCAGATGAATAACATGATTCGTAGACAAATCTACTCTAAATATGTCTATATATAATACATGTAAAGTAATTAAATATGAATCTAAAGACTAAAGAGTCGAACCGTTATAGATCAAGCGTTCCCAAGGACCAAACTTAGATCCACTTTGAAATCCAAGAGGCTTTTCAGCCAATTGTTTTAGAATTCTTTTTCTATGCTTCAGATCCTCCCGACCTATTTTTGGATACCGCTTGAGCATATCAAGAGCTATACCTGTTGATATATGCAAATATACCATAGTCAGGGAACAAAAAATAAATAAATTAACTGTCCAAGTTCAAAAATTAAGTAGGTATTTATGAAAATTTAGATAAAAATATTATATTTGAGAATTAAGTTTTGATAAAAAAATAAATTTATTTAAAAACTAAATTAAACTTTAACTTCAATTTTTAAAACTCGAGTCTTACTTAGCTCAACCTTTTTTTCTATTATACAATATATAATATTATATATTATACAATTTATATTATATACAAAATATATAATATTATAATATAAACATTAAAATTAAAAATAAATTAAATTATTCTATGTTTTAAAACTTAAAAAAAAAAAATTAGTAGAGATTAAATAAAATAACATATATATATATATATTTTTAAAAAGTAATATGAACGGATTTATGCTATTCATTTATAAATATGATTATCTAGTAAAATTTAAAACTTATATTAAAATTTGAGTCTTGGGTCATATTTTATTACGTATGATATTGGTATCTTATTTAAACATGATCGAAATCCGGTCTAATCTTGTACATAAACACTTTTAGGTGGTGTATGGATGTATTTGATTGAAAAGGTGAGTTTTTTACCGTAGAGATTAGCAGAGATCAGATATTGAACAATCGTAGCACCATTATCGTCGCCGGAGAAGAAGCTCTGATCATCCATTTCAGTTTCTTGAGCCACCGATAAGAGACAGCGAATCGTCTCCCCATGCCCGAACCTGGCGGCGGCATGGAACGGCGAATCCCCACTGTAATTAAGTCTCGTCAACAATTCCGGGTTCTTCCGTGCCATCAGCTTCGCAGCTTTCGTGTTCCCGACGTAGGCCGCGACGCTCAGGGCCGTGTCGTGCTGATAATCGGTTTTCCCTAGCGAATCCGCGTCGATTTTCGTGACGATTTCTTCGACGAGCCAAATGGCTTCCTTCGAATTCACCAAAATGTGAAGAATCGTCTCGTAAAAGGCTGTTATTGGAGATGTAAGAGCATGATTTCCAAGAATTTGCAGTTGCTTTTTCACTTCTTTCCATTCTTCACGAACTATGAACTTCCATAGCGGCTCATATTGAACAAGATTCAGCTCCACGTTCCCTTCTTCCTCCTTCTTTCTCTCCATTAAATACTTTATCATCACTTCAAGTAGGAAAATATACATTGATGAGTACTTTAAACAACACAAAATAGTTTTTATATATATATATATAGATATGCTCAATTGAAACTCGGATTAAACCAAATTGGTTCGTGCTGCCATTGAAATTCTTGGTGTTGAGGCTCTTGAGTGTCAGAGCGCATCCGGAAGATCTACCTCCGCACCCAATAACCTTTTTCCTCCTTTAGAAGAGCTCAAAGCCACCGAGTCTTCTTCTCAACACCAAAAGAACTCAACAGCAGCTAGATTCTAACGTCCGTAATCTTTTGTCATATATAACCAATTGGCTTAATTACTTACCTTCTGCATTAGAATTCTGGGTCATTGATGATGAGTCTTTCGCCATGGTTTCAGCTGGTTCATCTTCAATATTTACATTACCAAATCGGCCTACTATTGATGGCAGTGGATTGTTTTGTGGTGGAACTTGACCGGCCATCTCTCGTTAACCGACAATCTATGATAAAAGAAAAGAGTTCTCGGAAATTTATAGAACTTCTGAGTAGGCTAAGGAAAAAAAAAAAAACCGAATATCAATTCAAATTATAGAACAATTCTGTTCAATGTTGATTCAAATAACATTAAATATATTTGGTGCAATTTGATTTTTGATTTATAAGTTAAAAATTTATAATTATTCTAATTGAATAGAATTCTATTTTAATTTATTTTTAAATTTTTATAATGTAAAAAATATTTATTTCTAAATTATTGAAAAAATTAAAAATACTATAAAAATAGTTATTTTAAATAAAAAACCGATTAACCCTACCAAATTGAACCAACTGAAACCATTAGAATTCAATTTGGGTCAATTCAGTTATATATGATATCTGATTTAGTTTTTAAAAATCTAGAAAATTACTTATTAACCGTAATTTTTTTCAAAATCGAACTGTTATCACTAGAGGTACCGAAATGAATCGAAACCCGAAAGCCTGCCTGAAAAAATTAAAGCTTGAACCCGATTTGATCAAAAAATTAAAAACTTGAACCCAATTTAGCCTGAGCCCAAAATGACCCAAAATTAAAATGACCTAAGTTGAACTCTAAACTTTAAACCTTAAACCTTAAAGCCCAAATTCGAACCTAAATTTAATATTAAAAATAAGAATAATTAAATTGCAGTTAAATAATTTTTTATAAAGTAAAAAAAAAAACTTTAATTATCAATTTTATAATTTTTACAATAAAATTATTCAACAAATTGATTTTCTATAATAAATTTATTTTATATTATTTTAATGCTAATAAATATTGATTTTAATATACAAATATAATTAAAAATATATTTTAATAAGCTTACTTGAAAAATTATTACCTGTTGTCACTACTTAGTAGTGTCATACGTGAATTTCAATTAGTCATGATTTTTTAAACGTATAATTATATATCTTAAAAATTAATAAAATGGTTCATTAACAAAATTAGCATTAATATATTGGCCGGTTGAACCAGTTGAACTAAAAATTGATTCGTGGTCTAGTTATACATATATATTAAATTCAAAAATTGGATCAACTCGACCAGTTGAACCAATTGAACTGGAAATTCGACAAGTGATCTAGTTTGACATATATATTAAAATAGAAAATTAATTGAATTGGTTTAACTAGAAAAAATTCAAATGGGACCGCTAAAATGGTTTTATATATTTTTTATTTTTTTCAAAATTTTATTTATAAATAAGATGAAATTTGAACATCTAACCTCTAAGTTTTAGATTAAAAGCCATATCATGAAACTAAATATATATTTTTATTAATTATTGACTATATTTAATATTTATGAAACATTAAAATTAATATTTAAATATTAAAAACAATATAATATTAAATAAAAACCAAAGATCTAACTAATTCAACATCCAATATAAATTTTTTAACTTTACCTTTAATATTTTATAAATTTAAAATTTAAATTTCGATATTAACAATATTTTATCCATTATCCCCGAAATACAACTTCTTCTGTAAAAATAAAAAAAAAATTATTTTTAATTCAACACGAGGTCCAACATTTTAAATCAATTAAGTCTTTTTTTGTAATAAATTCTCACCGTTTTTTGTCAAAAAAAAAAAGACCATTTGTGAATATTTTATTCCAAAAGTCATAGTAAATGCCAAAAATAATTAATGACATTAAAAATTTTTAGGGCCGACAATTTCAACTGCCCAATTAACTATCATGTGTCAAATTTCGCTAGGGTTGTTAGGAAAAAAATATCTCTTGATTTGATAAATAGGCTAATGAATTCATATATTATTCGGAATTTGGGCACAGTAGCTATTTATGACGACAGTATTTGGACGTCATTTTTTGTATTTTGATGATTAAAAAATTAATATATATACAGTATAATAATTTATTTTAATTCAAATAACTTTAATTATTTCATTACCTCTTACATTTAATCATGAAAAAATTAAATTGAATCAATTAAAAAAATCATAAATCAAAAGTTAATTTAATTAAATTTTTTTTTATAAAATTGAAGCACGTTTGAATTGGGTTAAAGTTAGTTCAATCAATAAAATACAGATAATGTTTTTTTTTTAAATATTTTTGTAAGTATTTATTATAGATATTATTAACTAATTCGACACGAGGTCGAATATTTCAAATAATTGAGCTCCAGTATTATCATTTTTCTTTTATTCTCACTTTAAAGTCTTTTTTTAATAATAATTCTCACTGTTTTTAGTCCAAAAAGTACCATTTTTTATTTTTTTTTAATTCCTAAAGAAATAGGAAATGCTAAAAGTAATGAACGACATGAAGTCTTCAACCACCAAAAAAATTCAAATGACCAATTACTATCATATGTCAAATTTTGATATGGTTGTTAGAAAAAGGTAAATAAGTTCACTTTAGCACTACATGTTCATTTAAAAATTAGACTACTCAAGTCCATATATTATTTGAAATTTGGATAAGATAATTAAATGTGACGGCAGCAATTGGACATATATTTATTTATTTATTTTGATGATTAAAAAGTTGATAATATGATGCAAAATATGATGAAATAGTGCAATATCTGATCCAGTTCAAGTAACTTTAATGATTTTATTATCTTTAAATTTGTTCATGAGTCAAGTTGTGACTTAAAATTTAGAAATCTTTTTGTCAAGGCCAAGATTGAGCAAACTCAGAAACCCATTTTACTATTTATTATATTATTAAAATATTATTTTTATAATTAAATAGTAATTCTAATTATACAAGACTTATCCAAATTTAGAAAAACCATTTGACTAATATTAATATCATATGCATTGATATGTTTAAATGCATAATTTATAAATATAAATATTATTTGATCATTTTACCATTTAACGACATTAAAAGTGTTTAATACACAAAATATTAATTTTTACCGATGTAATAGTTTCAAATCAAGTTTAACCATTTGATAAGTTTAATATCACACATGCGGGCTATTTAGATGTATAACTTACTAACAAAACTTAGATTGATCATTTTGCTAACATTACTTAATTTTATTAAAAGTCTTTTATTAAATATATTTATTTGATAATAAATAAAAACATTTTAAATCTTACATTAAATTATTTTATTTTTTAGAATTTTAATGTTTCATTAATTTAGAAATGCGAATGAGTTTAGTCGATAAAAAATAAGAAAGAGTTAAGATTTATATTGACTTTTTTACTTCATAAATTTTAATTTTATATCAAAATTAAAAACAAAAAGTTTATAAATATGAACATCAAGCTTTACATATTTATACATTTATTAATTTTAATTATTATTTGTAATATATATAGTTACATATTCTTAAAATAAATAAACAAATAATATTCACATATGATATACGTGATCATAAATACTGACTTTTAAATAAATACATTTGATGATGATTAATAATAAATACATGTATTAGCTTTTTATTTAGTGATTTAAAGCATAAAAACCATATTCTCTCAAATCCCAAACAATAAATTAATAATACGTTTGGTTCACTAGAATTAAATAGAGCTATAATAAAATAAAATAGCTATCATAATAGTTTGGTTCAGTAAAATAGAACATTATAGGATTCAAATATTTAGTTGATGATTCAAGTCCCCTTGAGCAATTTTATATTACAATAAAGGCTAGAATAGCTATGCAGTAGCAGAGATATGAAATTACTATTTTGAGAGTTTGAAGAATAAGACCAAAATTAGTCATTCGTCATTTTACAAACCAAATGACCGCGTCATTATAATCTACTACCCTATAATAAACATGCTATAAATACTAACTATTTCAAAGCAGCAAATTGAAGAATGAACCATATTTATCTAGAACCTTGAATCACAAATTTATTAAGTTTATTAAAAGACTTTATTTTGTACATTTATTAAAAGAGTAATAGTCAAAGGTAAACCCCGATACTTGAATAGTATATTTACAATTTATT
>JBBYHK010001257.1:0-12566 GCA_038382065.1 Adansonia grandidieri | reverse complement strand
TTTAAGTTTTGTAACTCAAAACATAGGTTTCAATAGGCATCCGATCATGCCTAGCCTAAAATGATCGGTGGTGACTCCAAGTGTTGGCCATTTCATGATGGTTATCCAAGACCAATAAGATAAGCGATCCGTCTTATGGTCCCCTTCATTGTATCACAAGTTGAGAATCTATACATTCTCATTCTCATCACATCGCTAAAGAAAAGTCTTGGTTAAGAAGACATTTCCAAGTCAGGAAAATATTTTAAGTTGTACGCACCCATAGATCCGCGAGGATCCACCCTGAGGTATGTTGTGACAGCTTGGCGACTCCACTGGGGATTTGCATAGAGAGTGAGTGAGACCAATAACTAGCTGTGTCTTTCTAGGTTCCCATTTCTTTCAATCTTCGGTCATTATTTAACTATGACCCTTTTTTCATTTTGTCAACTAATCTTTTGTTTGGTGTGATTGTCAGGATTATCCTATTTTCGAATAATCGTTAATTTAATAAAATGGTAATATGAAAGTAAACAAAAAGGTTTGATCATTTCCCTATCACACACCATGCACTTGCATGTGCATTAGTGTCTTGCCAAACTCCATGGCGTGGTTATAACCCAATCATTAGAAGGAAGTGAGCTATCCGCCTTTGTGAGTAACCATCTACATAAGCATGGCAATAACTTCCTAGATGTAAATTACCTATCTCTCATGAGTAACCCTTCGCATTTGCATAGGGAAATACATCCAACAGATCCAACCTATTTCGCCAAACCCATGATGAGTTTAGGATCAGGGTCCCTTGGCTGTCCTTACCAGACAGAAGAACAATTCAGATATCAATTTAGGCATCAATTTAAACCTTATATGGTGAGCCTTATGAGCAAGACCATGTCAAACCATACTGGAGCACTACTAGAATACCTAAAGAATAGGGTCACTCAGGGAAACATTCCTAACCATTACTTTTAATTACCATAATTACATAGGTGACAATGACTATATAATTGTCATTGCATCTGCATTTTCATCATTTATCAAGGCATGGTGTTGTGCTGCCCGAATGATAGCTAACCTTTGTATAAATAAGTGATGGTGAACAAAAACCATCATTTACAATGTCTTATACTGTAAGCTGTTATGCTATCCGAGTTATGGCTTAACGTGCATCCACTATAATGGTGATAAACAAATATTACTACTGGTTGATAATTTTTCCATCAAAATAAGATCTTGCATCACCTCACAAAGGGCAAGCTGTATCCAGACATGTTGATACGCTGCCTGTTTCTTGTCTCACCACCTTGGTTGAGATATATTATGAATATTTTTCTCTAATGTTCTTAAATTTTTTAATTTCTTATATTTGTCACTTATACATTTCACTAACTCGTTTCCCTTTGTTTGTGTTTTGGCACATGGATCATCTCATTATAACCATCACGACTATTATCATTTTGGGACAATTATTTTGGTTCAATGTTCAACAAGGGGCATTATTTATGGAGCAACAACTTATCTTAACTATCGAGTCCTTTGAAAACATCAAAACATGGTTAAAAGGTAGCCAACATCAAGACAAGGACATCTTAAAGCCTAACTATGTGTTAAAAATGCATGAAGAGGTCAAGATTGATTTTTGTCGGAATGATTGTCAGGAATTGAAGCACATTTAGGATAATTAGGACAGCAACACGAAAGAAGCCTTCACTAAAAAGTATAGGGATATAGCTCTCTTACTTTGAGTTCAGTTGGATGATGGCTTATTGCGAGCAGCGGCATAGTTCTGGAATCTGGCTTATCAATGTTTCACCTTCAACCAACAAGATTTAGTCTCTACCATTGACGAGTACATAGCCCTGCTCAACATAGAAAGGGCCAAATTAGACTAGTTTTACTGAAGGCGCTAATGCCTCCTCCATTCAAGAAAAGGTTGCGGTAAATTCTTGGAGTCACAGAAGCATGGGTTAACAGTCACGTCAAAGTAAAAAGGAGTAGTGAATGCATCTCTTGCGCCAGCTTGAAAGAGCCAATAGTAAATCTTTTTGATGAAAAGAAACCTCAAGATGTCTACGCTTTGGTAATCTACGGGCTCGTTATACTCCCAAAGAGTTTGGGTTATATAGAGGCAGCAGTCATAAATTTCTTTTCTCGCCTATGTTGCAACATCAACCATGCTTCTGCCATCATCGTCGAAACCATCCATGCCCTCAGCTTTTGTAAAAGAATAGGAATAAGAAGGTTTATCGGGTATGCCTTATTGCTTCAGATATGGCTCCTAGTTCATCTTTGTGTTAAGAAAGGAAGAGTCAAGCGAAATTTCTTCTTCAAGATTAGTCCTGTTTCGATGGCATTAGAGAAAGAATGTCATCAAGATAAGATAAAAAAGCATTGGGTCAAGGAATTATGAAATATCAAGGAGGAAGAAATCATGTGGAGAGCTCCATAGGTATTCCCTCAGTCAATTGTGTTATTGATGTGGAGACTACACTTGTGTACCACTCCTAGGATTATGGGAAATATTAATTGTGCTCCTCTTTTGGTGTTGCGTCAGTTCCAGTGCCAGTAATTCATCCCATTCTTTGAAGACTTGTGACATTGGGATTTTGAATATGGAGAGAACAATTATAAAGCAAAAGTCCAGTTAGCTTTCCAAGCTTGGAAGAATATCCATTGTATGGAAAGATACTAGAGAGGAAGCCCCACCATGCCTAGTTATGAAGAATGGAGACTCCACCGTATCAATGATCTATTGCCACCACCCAACTCCGGGATACTACAAATCCTAATGGAGGAATCACCTTTTGAGATCGAGCTACTTAGAAGGGAGTTTGAGCTAGAAAAGGCACCTTTGCTTTAGAAATCTCTCAACTTAAAGAGGAAAAAGCCAGTTAGAGATGGATATCTATCTTAGGAGCAGTGAAATGGATCAAGTCGTTAAAGAAAGGGATCACTTCAGAGATGACCTTGAGAGTCTAACCAAGGACTATGTCACACTCTAAAAAGCTAACAAGTCCCGACACAATGGTAACGTATCAGTCGAATGGGAAGCAAAAGTTACCGCTTTCAATCATGAGTTGAATCAGCAAAACGAGGAAGTTAAAACCAACAAAGAAAAGTTCACGAGGGCACGTGCTCTTACTTCCACCTACCAATGAAGGAATCAAAGACTGGAAGCCTAAATATGAGATGAGCGAGCCACTAAGGTTGAAAATGAAGCCCTCATTCACAGAATCCAAGAATTAGAGCAATCTCTTCAAGATCATCAAGGTCATATTAATGAACTAATAAGGCCTTTTGAGCAATGCAAACTAGATTGGCAAGCGACAATTGACCAAGCACATTTGAACTACCAAGAACAACATCAGCACCTCACTGAACAAGTTCAGATAGCTTAATGAGAGGTGAATGACATGATTAAATCAACTCAGTCCATAAGATGAGACATTGTACCTATTGGAGATCGTGAGCAATGACTTTTGGGTTTTCTTGATCGTATGGATACATAATGTAATCACGTTAGATACTTTCAAACGTAATCATGTCATAAAGAAAAAACCCTTTTGTGACTCTTTGAATGATGTTATTGATGAAGCTGTTCCAAGAATCAATTATCTTTAATCCATATGCACATTTAATTTCACCATTTTTCATTGCACTTGCATCAATCATTCATTATCTTAACTCGTCATTGCATCATAAATGCTCATCAATAAGTACATTTAAAAAAAAGGTCTAATACAGGTATTAGGACATAAAAGTGCAAGGGATTCCAAGATTAATCAGGAACACAAAACCTTACATCACGCACCGCTACAACACACGATGTCTTAAGCAAATCATGGAGAGTGATCATGAAGGTCGTATTGAGCAACTTGAACTAATGGTTAAGGAATCACAAGACCCAATGCTTCATCAGCAATACAAAATGCAAAATCAAATCACAAAACTTATGGAACTAATGGCCATCTCTATGAAAGAAAAAGGACAAGCCAGCACTGTTGAAATAAGGAATGATCCTTTCAACACTGAAAGTCCCTCTGTCAATAATCCAGAACCTACCTAAGGGGAAACTAGACAGGAACAAGGCCCATTGCTACACCTATAGCTTAGGCTTCGTCAGTCATCTACCTTAATCCCATTGCGGTAGGTTAATCCATTCCCGACACTTAAAGGGTGAACATGAGAGTCTTATCAACAAATCTGATAACCCTGGACCATGAGGAACTAGAAAAAATAGAAGGTTAAAAGTCTACCGTAATTGTGGAAGAAGTGAACAAATTCTAGATACTGGAAAAATGCCTCCATGCTATCGAGGGAGTGACAAGTTTGGAGCTCTTGATGTACATCACTGTCTTTGGTGTCCAAACCTTGTCATTCCCCTGAAATTCAAAGTCCCAGAGTTTGAAAAGTTTAATGGAACCACTGACTTTTCTGTCCATGTCTGAATGTACCTATGAAAGATGGTCAGGCATGACAATATGAAAAGCTCTTCATCCATTGCTTCCAGTATAGCCTTACTAGGGCAGCAGCTCGATGGTATATCAAGCTAGATAATGTTAAAATCCAATCATGGGCTGACTTGGCTAAGGCTTCTCTAAATCAATACCAGCATGTGATAGATTGTGCACCAGATCGACTTTTACTGATGAATTTCAAGAAAAGATCCATTAAAAGTTTCAGACAATATGCCCAAAGGTGGAGAAAAGAAGCAACCCTAGTCCAGCCTCCCCTTATAGAAAAAGAGATGATAGTCACATTCATTCACACCTTATGTGCTGCTTATTATGAGAAGCTCGTAAGAAATGCCACCAAGAAATTCGCAGACCTAGTCTTCTCTGGAGAAATGATTAATGAGGGCATTAAGAGTGGTAGAGTGTCAGCCGAGGAAACATCTGGATCAAGCAAAAAGCCTATTGCCAGCAAAAAGAAGGAAGGAGAGGCTAATGCCATAAGTTATGCTAGCTTATCTCAGCCAAAATGGCATTAAATACCCGACCCTCAATACCCAAGCACGCTGTATTCTCACCCTATCACTATACCTCCATAGCTAATTAATGCCATAACCTATAACCCATCCTTTGTAATCTCATCCAACCCACCACAAGTTCACCAAAGTACCAATCCAGCAACCAATAATACACCTGGCAATCGAGGTGCAAATCAACAAAGACAACATTTTGATCCCATCCCTATGACCTATAAAGAGCTCTACCAGACCTTGCTCCAAAATCATTTAGTGGCCCCAATCTATGTCCTAGAAAAAAAGCCACCATACTCGCAATGGTACAACCCTAATGCCTACTATGAATACCATGTTGGGGCAATAGGGCATGTCATTGAGAACTGTATATCTTTCAAACGAAATGTACAAAATCTAATTAACTCAAAAGTCTTATAGTTCGAGATAAACAATGACCAAATGTTACCGCCAATCCTTTACCAAACCATAATTTACCAGCTATAAACATGATTGACGTTAAGAACAAATATGAATTAAAGGCAGACATAGAAGATGTAAGGATGCCAATGTTCTTGGTCTAGCAAGCATTGATTCAGGCCGGGTTGCTCAACATAATAGAAAATTTGGAAGACAATCTCGACAACTTTTGTGACTTCCACATAGTTATAGGTCATACCCTATAAACATGCAAAGAGTTTAAATCCATGGTTCAAAGAATGATGAATGGAGGCTAGATAGAATTTTATCATGAGATCACACCTGCTGCTGAACCTATCAATATAATAAGAGATGAAACCATGCAGCCACCTTACAGGAGAAACCAACCCCTATTCTTTATGGAAAGTCAAGTCCCAAGGTCAGTTCTCGACATCTACACTGAAGTTAGTTATGGAAGTACCTAAACCATTCCTGTATAAGAGCGACAAAGCTGTCCTATAGAAATACGAGAATTAGGTAGTGATGATCGAAGAACAACTCCCTCAACTACTACAATGGAATTATCAGGGGTTAGTCACCTAACTCGTAGCGGTAGGTGTTACGCTTCTCTAGCTCAAGCAAAATAGAAGGTTGATGTATCTTCAAGCACCAGCACCACTCAGGCCCAAGCAAAAAATTTCAAGCCCGAGATAGTTAAGGAAGCCGTAAATGAAAAAGAAGAGATGAAGTTTCTCAAGTTTATCAAGCACAGTGAATACTACATTGTAGACCAGTTAAACAAATAACCTACAAAGATTTCTATGCTATCTCTACTTCTTAATTCAGAGGTTCACCAAAATGCATTACTAAATATGCTAAATGAAGCATATCTGCCCTCGAATGTCCCCATGGACAAGTTGGAATGGCTAGTGAACAATGTCATGGCTGATAATTATATCTCCTTCACTGATGATGAGATCCCACCTAGAGGTAGGGGCAGTTATAAAGCTCTGCATATCACTACCCATTGCAAGGGATGTATTTTGCCTAAAGTACTCATAGATAATAGGTCAGCCCTTAATGTTATGCCTATGACTACATTAGCAAACTCCTTGTCGATCAGTCCAACATCAAGAGTAGCCACACCATAGTCTGAGCTTTTGATGGTACATGTCGCAGAGTAATTAGAAATATCATAATCTAGCTTCAGATAGGCCCATGTATATATGAAGTTGATTTCCAAGTTATGGATATTAATTCTTCTTAGAACTGCCTATTAGGAAGGCCATGGATACACTCTGCCGAATCTATCCCATCCTCTCTCCATTAGAAGCTCAAATTTATGATGGATGATAAAGTAGTCACCATTGGAGCTCAAGAATAAATGATCGCCACTGCTTTCACTAAGGATATCTACATAGAGCCTAATGAGGATGCACCAGAGTCATCCTTCCAATCCATTGAGTTTATTAATGCAACATTTATGGGAGAAGGATTGCCAATACTTAAACCTGACCTGTCAAAGAGTACCCACTCAGGTTTAAAAATGATCATTGGCAAAGGTTCTCATGTTAGAAAAGGGCTCAGCAAGAATCCATAAGGGATGGCCCGAGCCTTACAGGTCACCATTCAAGCCAACAAAAGAGGTTAGGATTCAAGGCAAATACGCACTCAAGAAAGTAGCAAGAAAAGAAGATTTGTAACTAGGAGATGGCACAATCATTGGGTCGAAAGGAGGAATCGAAGCCAACAATGTTTCAGTCTCTCCATGTGGTATTTTGTTAGGGAGGACGAATTGATCCAAGCCAACTAGACAAGCAAAAGGCTAAAGATGTCTTGGTCATCCTAAACAGAGCACTTAACAACCTTTATCTCTAAGATACCAAGCCATAAAATTCGTGTCCTTCCATTAAGACCTGATTTTGATGACAGGGTCATGATGGAAACCCTTACACTTTTCCTATCCCTTTCATGTAACATCAAGAAATGAAAACCTACTTGCCCTCGCCCAAAGGCAGATAGGTGTCCTATGTAAGGGCCATTTTTTTATCAAACATTATCAATGAAATGACTTTTCACATATCATTCCATATTAGGTATCACTTTTCAACGTTGTTGTCTCTATTACTCATTTGCCTTCATTTTTATCCAAATCCAAATCCCTTAGTTGTATGTGTGCCTTTTGCAATGTTTATTTCTTTACCCTTTCAGGTGTCCTGACGACAGTGACATGGATGTGTCTGATGGGTCTTTGAAGATTGATTTTGAACAGTTAATTTGCACTTGTGAAGTTAATCCTGAAAAAAATTTCAAAGAAAGCTCTATACCCCTAAACCTCTCATGATTAGTTGAGCAAGAGGAGAAACAGATCATGCTCCATAAAGACCTAACAAAAGTAATAAATCTGGGTACTCAAAAGGATCGAAAGAAGGTTAAAATCAAAACCTCAATAAAGTCAACAACTAGGACCAAGCTGATAGACCTACTCTAAAAATATCGAGATGTATTCGATTGGTCATATCAAGACATGCTAGGACTAGACACTGATATAGTGCTCCATAAGCTTCCCATCAAGCCTGGATGTGAACCAATTTGGCAAAAGTTAAAGAGGATGAAGCCTAAAATGCTTCTCAAAATTAAAGAGAAAGTCAAAAAGTAATTTAATGCAGGGTTTATTGGACTAGCCAAATATCCAAAATGGGTTGCCAATATAGTCCTAGTCCCAAGGAAAGATTGCAATATGAATGTGTGTTGATTATTAGGATTTAAATTGAGCTAGTCCTAAGGATAACTTTTTGCTACCCTATATTGACACTTTGGTAGACAACACGTCCAAGAATTCTTTGTTCTCTTTCATGGATGGATTCTCAGGCTACAACCCGATCAAGATGGCATTTGAAGACATGGAAAAAACAACTTTTGTAACCATGTGGGGACATTTTGCTATGATGTCATGCCCTTCAGAATCAAAAATGCTGGGGCAACCTATCAATGGGCCATGGTAGCCCTATTCCATGACATGATGCACAAAAAAATTAAGGTCTACGTTCATGACATGATTGCCAAGTCAACAAAAGAGGATAAGCATGTCATAGACCTTCAGAAACTTTTTGAACAACTATGAAAATTTCAACTCAAATTGAATCCTACCAAGTGTACCTTTAGAGTCATTTCGGGTAAGCTTCTAGGCTTTATAGTCAGCGAAAAAGGGATTAAAGTTAACCCAAACAAAGTCAAAGCCATTTACGATATGTGACCACCTAAAAGGAAGTGAGAAACTTTTTAGGGAGACTGAACTATATTGCTAGATTCATATCCTAGCTCATTGACAAATACGACCCCATCTTTTTACTCTTCACAAACAAAATCTAGGAGAGTGGAATGAGGCATGTCAAGAAGCCTTTGATAAAGTCAAACATTATCTGTCAAGACTGCCAGTATTGGTATCATCAATGCTCGGTCGACCTTTAATCCTTTACTTGGCAATCTTTGACAAGTCTATGGGTTGTGTATTAGGGCAGCATGATGAGTCAGGAAAGAAGGAACAAGCAATCTACTTCTTAAGCAAAAAGTTAATGAAATGCAAGTGCAATTACTCCGTAGTCGAGAATTTATGCTGTGCTTTAGTGTAGATAGCCAAGAGACTCAGGCAGTACATGCTATATCACACCACATGGTTGATTGCAAGGCTTGATCCTATCAACTATCTATGCGAAACCCCTGCACTATCTAGAAGGCTAGCTAGATGGCAAGTCCTACTTTCTGAATACGACATTGCTTATGTTAGTCAAAAGGCCATCAAGGGCAGTACAATAGCTGACTTTTTGGCAAGTCGAGTGGTAGATGACTATGAACCTTTAAGTTTTTACTCCCCAGATAAAGATCTAATATGTATTTTTGAAGACGAAGATGCCTCCAACCAAGATCAATCCTAGAAAATGTATTTTGATGGAGCATCAAGCACTTTAGGATATAGAATTGGGACAATATTGATGTCACCTGACGGAAGTCATTATCCATTCACAGTAGGGCTAAATTTCGACTGCATGAATAATATCACAGAATATAAAGCTTGTGTCATGTGGCTTCAAGCAGCCATTGAAAGGAATGTCAAGATATTATAGGTGTTCAGTGATTTAGCCCTAATCATCTACTAATTGAAAGGAGAATGGCAAACTCAGGATGCCAAGCTGATGTAGTATGGGAAGCTGATAGCAGAGCTTAAGAAAGAATTGGATGATATTACTTTTTGACACTTCCCTTAAGAAAAGAACCAAATAGCTTATGCTTTGGCTACCTTGTCATCCATGTTTAAAGTCAACCAAGAGTTGGACGTTGCTCCTATCCGATGAGCATCTACACAACTCCAGTTCATTATCATAGTGTCAAAAAAGAGAAGGATGGCCTATCATGGTATTATGACATCCTTTGTTACATCAAGGATCAACAATATCCCAAACATGTAACTGAAATTGATAAAAGGACTATTAGAAGGCTGGCTATGGGATTTATTCTCGATGGAAACAAAAGGAGTCACAATTAAGATTGCTCGATGCTTTAACACTCTTGAAGCCAAAAAGATCCTAAAAGAAGTTCATGAAGGGATTTATGGCACACATGCTAATGGACATCAAATGGCTAAGCAAATCATGAAAGTAGGTTATTACTAGCTGACCCTTAAGAGAGAGACTGCATCAATTTTGCCCAAAAATGCCGTAAGTGTCAAATCTGTGTAGACCAGATCAATGTTCCTTTAATGCCACTTCACGTTGTGATGGCCTCATGGCCCTTCTCCATGTAGGGCATGGACGTGATCAGGCTAATCACCCCTAAAGCTTCTAATGGGCATCATTTTATCTTGGTAGTGATCGACTATTTCACTAAATAGGTAGAGGCTACCTTGTATGCTAATGTCACTAGATTGACCGTCTATAAGTTTGTCAAGCGGGACATCTATAGTCACATCAAGACATCTTGACATTACATCGAAAGGAAAAAAAAGCACAGGGAACTTGCTTACGCCCTAATCATCAAGATCATGCACTTTTCACATCCAAACACCCACTCGGCATGACTATACACCAAACCATTTCTTGCTTTCACAAGCCATATCTTAAGAAAAACCATTTTAAGTTAACCAAAAATTGATCCATGCATTCCATCAGAATCCTATCGAAACTAGAGACATTAACCTATCAGGCAACAGTCTCTAAATTTGTTGACACTGCCTTCTAATTGATAGGAAAATGATTAAACCTCCCGAATCGGGAATTACAACAATCCAAATTCTCGAGAACAGATTTTTGGTCATATCCCTAGTGGAGCTGGGGTAACCTATAATCCTCGATGAGATTAGGAAATTTTTCATCTATAGTCGCATCAAAGATTAATCGCCATCCCTATGAGGTCTAAATGACGTACAAGGAGAACTACGGCTATCTCTCGTATTAGACTTCACATTATGCAATCATGATAGCATTCCATATCATGCATTCACATTACCATCATACATCATCATTTTTACAATATCACTCTAAGCAGGTTTTACTAAACCTCTAAGGAATTCCTCGTAAGCACTCTAATCTTTGCAAACCAAGTGTCATTTAGGTAAGGTCCTTTTCTTCTCATCACCTCATGTCAAAACCCTTTCCATCAAGCAACTACTATCAAAGTGCTAGTGTCAAGAAATTGTTGTCTAGAAACTATTGTAAAAAAATTTTTTTGAGAACATTCGTCAGAAGCTTTGTCAAGAATTTTATCAAGTGCTAGTGCTAAAACCCTTTTCATCAGGAAATTTTTTCATAAACTTTTGTTAAGAAAAACTTGTATTGGAAGTTTTATAAAAAAAAAAAAACATTGTCAGCACCTTTTCAAAAGCCTACAAGTCAGTGGCACCTTCTTCAAAGCCCACAAGTTAGTGGCACCCTTTCCAAATGCCCATAAGCTAGTGGCACCTTTTTAAAGCCCATAAGTCAGTGGCATCATTTTTAAAGCCCATAAATCAGTGGCACATTTTTAAAGCCCATAAGTCAGTGGCACCTTTTTCAAAGCCCACAGGCCAGTGGCACCTCTTCAAAGCCCGTAAGTCATTGGCACCTCTTCAAAGTCCACAAGTAAGTGGCACCCTTTTCAAAACCCACAAGCTAGTGGTACCTCTTTAAAGCCTACAAGTTAGTGGCACCATTTTCAAAGCCCACAAATCATTGGCATCTTTTCAAAACCCATAAGTCAATGGCACCCTTTTCAAAAGCCCATAAGTTAGTGGCACCCTTTAAAAGCCAACAAGTCAGTCGCACCCCTTAAAAGCCCACAACTCAGTGGCACCTTTCTAAAAGCCCACAAGTCAGTGGCACCCATTCAAAGCCCACACAAGCTAGCAATACCTGAGCCAAAGCCCATACGAGTTGGTGGCACCTACTTCTTTAAAGTCCGTACAAGTTGGCCATACCAAAGTCAAAGCCCACATGAGCTAGTGGCACCAAGTTTGAGTCAAAGCTTGCATAAGCTAGCAACACCCGAGTCAAAGCCTACATGAGTTGGTGGCACCAAAGTCAAAGCTTGCACGAGCAGCGGCACCCAAGTCAAAGCCCACATGAGTTGGTAGCACCCAAGTCTGAGTCAAAGCTCGTACAAACTGGTAGCACCTGAGTTAAAGTCTGTACAAGTTGGTAGCACCCATATAAAAAAATCCATGTCACTTTGCGCCTGCCAAGGGGGTCAAACCTTAGAAAACTTAGCACCCTAATGTTTTTAGGAGTGTCATTCCACCCCGAACAAAATAGTGTCTATTTATCTTTGCCTTATTCCTGATTCCAAGCAATAATAAAAAAGGGGCAGCTATGTACACTTTATTTTGTCTGGGCTAATTCTTTAAGCAATTTAGAGTACAAACATGAGAGGGGGCGATGATAGCCAGGCAAAAAAAAGTATTTTGGCAATGGTCAAGAAGGCCTAGGGATCATATCAAAGGTCAGTGCAAATATGTGGCACCAAATGACGTAGTTCAAGGTGTCCAGGGATAAAATATATGAGAAAATTCATAATTTTACTTGAACGTATCGATACATGGCTCTAAGTATCAATACAATGCTCCAATGATCCAAAAATGAATTACCCCTATTTATATCGATACAACATGTAGATGTATCGATACATGAGCCTCTGTATCAATATAGGACCTCATGTATCGGTACTAGGCCATGCC
>JBBYHK010001236.1:0-12568 GCA_038382065.1 Adansonia grandidieri | reverse complement strand
TCAATGCATATGCACATTTGATTTCACCATTTTTCGTTGCACTTGCATCAATCATTCATTGTGGTAACTCATCATTGCACTATAAATGCTCATCAATAAATACATGTTAAAAAAAGGTCTAATACGGGAATTGGGCTATAAAAGTGCATGGGATTCCGAGATCAATCAGGAACACGGAACCTTACATCATGCATCATTACAGCACATGATGCTATAAGGAAATCATGGAGAGTGATCATGAAGCTTATATTGAGCGACTTGAGCTAATGGTTAAGGAATCACAGGACCAGATGCTCCGTCAGCAAAATGAAATGCAAACTCAAATGGTGAGACTTATGGAATTAATGACAGCTTCTATGAGAGAAAAGGCAAGCCAGTACTACTGAGACACGAAATGATCCTCCCAATGTTGAAAGTTCCTCGGCCAAGAATCTAGAACCTGCCCAAGGGGAAACTAGGCAAGAACCACGGCCTGCTCTTACACCTGCTGCTCAGGCTCCGCCAGTTATTTACCTTAATCCCATTATAGCAAGTCAATTCATTCTCGGCACTTAAGGGGTCAACGTGAGAGTTTCATTAGCAGATCAATAACCCTTGACCATGAGGAATCAGAGAAAACAGAAGGTCAAAAGTCCACCATGACTGCAGCAGAAGTGAATAAATTCCAGTTACTAGAAATATGCCTCTAAGCTATTGAAGGGAGTGACAAGTTTGGAGCTCTTGACGCACAATCACTATCTTTGGTGTCCAACCTTGTCATTCCCCTGAAGTTCAAAGTCCCAAAGTTTGAAAAGTTCAACCCTTCTGTCCATGTTCGAATGTACCTATGAAGGATAGTTGGGTAAGAGAAAGATGAAAAGCTCCTCATCCATTGCTTCTAGTACAACCTCATTGAGGCAGTAGCTCGGTGGTATATCGAGCTAGATAACATGAAAATCCAATCATGGGCTAACTTGGCTAAGGCCTTTCTGAATCAATACCAGCATGTGTCAGATTAGGCACTGGATCCACTTTTTTTGATGAATTTCAAAAAAAAATCCACTGAGAGCTTCAGTCAATATGCCCAAAGGTGGAAAGAAGAAGTAGCCCTAGTCCAGCCTCCCCTTGTACAAAAAGAGATGACAGTCACTTTCATTCACACCTTACACTCCCCTTATTATGAGAAACTCATAAGAAATGCCACCAAAAAATTTGTTGACCTCGTCCTCTATAGGGAAATGATTGACGCGGCCATTAAGAGTGGTAGAATGTCGATCGGGGAAACATTTGGATCAAGCAAAAAGCCTATGGCCAATAAAAAAAAGGAAGGAGAGGCCAATGCTATAAGTTATGGTAGCTCATCTCAACCGAAATGATGTCAAACACCCAACCCTCACTACCTAAGCATGTTGTATTCTTGCTTTATCACCATACCACCTCAACCAATTAATGCCATAACCTATAACCCGTCATTCGCAATCCCATCCAACCCACCATAAAGCTATCCTCCACAAGTACACCTAAGTACCAATCAAGCAACCAATGAGGAGCTCTACCAGACAAAGACAACATTTTGATCCTATCCTTATGACTTATAAGGAGCTCTACCAGACCTTGCTTCAAAATCATTTAGTGGCCTTAATTTATGTCCCAAAAAAGAAGCCGCCCTACCTACCATGGTACAACCCTAATGCCTACTATGAATACCATGCCAGGGTAGTAGGACATGACATTGAAAACTGCATATCTTTCAAACAAAATGTTCAAAATCTAATTAACTCAAAAGTCTTACAGTTTGGATGAACCAGGGACTAAATGTTGCCACCAATCCTTTACCAAACCACACTGAGCCAGCTACAAACATGATCGACATTGAGAACAAAAATGAAGTAAGGGTAAGCATAGAGGATGTAAGGATGCCAATGTTCTTGGTCTGGCATGCCTTGATTCCGGGTGGATTGCTCAATGCAACAAAAAAATTAGAAGATAATCCCGACAACTTCTGTGACTTCCACATGGTTATAGGTCATACCCTACAAACATGCAAGGAGTTTAGGTCCATGGTTCAAAGGATGATGAATGAAGGCTAGATAGAATTTTATCATAAGATCACGCCTGCTACTGAATCTATCAACATGATAGGAGATGAAACCATAAAGCCACCTTATAGCAGAAATCGACCCCTTATTTTTTATGGCAAGTCAAGTTTTGAGGTCAGTTCTTCAACACCTACACCAAAATTGGTTGTAGAAGTACCTAGACCATTCTCGTATAAGAGCAACAAAGCTATTCCATAGAAATACAAGAATCAGATATTGATGATCGGAGAACTAACTCCCTTAATGGCTACAATGGAACTATTAGGAGTTAGTCATCTAACTCATAGCGAAGGGTGTTACGCTCCCCCAGCTCAAGAAAAACAAAAGGTTGATGCATCTTCAAGCACCAGTACCACTCAAATCCAAGCAAAGAATTTGAGACTGAAAAAGTCAAGGAAGCAGTGAATGAAAGAGAAGCCAGAGAGTTTCTTAAGTTTATTAAGCACAGTGAATACTGCATTATGGATCAGTTAGGCAAGCAACTTGATAAAATTTCTTTGCTATCTCTGCTTCTTAATTCAGAGATCCATCAAAATGCATTACTGAAGGTGCTAAATGAAGCATATGTGCCCTTAGACGTCCCCGTGGATAAGTTGGATCGGTTGGTAAGCAACATCATGGCTGATAATTACATTTCCTTCATTGATGATGAGATCCCACCTAGAGGTAGGGGCAGTTATAAGGCTCTGCATATCACCACCCATTATAAAGGACGCATTTTGCCTAAAGTACTTATAAACAATGGGTCAGACCTTAATGTCATACCTATGACTACACTAAACAAACTCCCTGTCGATCAGTCTAACATCAAAAGCAGCCACACCATAGTATGAGCTTTTGATGGAACGTGTCACGGAGTAATTGAAAATATCATAATCTAGCTTCAAATAGGCCCATGTACATATAAAGTGGACTTTCAAGTTATGGATATTAATCCTTCTTACAATTGCCTATTAGGAAGGCCATGGATACACTCCACCAGAGCTATCCCGTCCTCTCTCCATCAAAAGCTTAAATTTATGATAGATGACAAAGTAGTCACCGTCAGAGCAGAAGATGAAATGATCGCCATTGTTTTCACCAAGGATATCTACATAAAGCCTAATGAAGATGGATTCATCATTCTAATCTTTTGAGTATGTCAATGCAACATTTATGGGAGAAGGATTGCTAATAGTCAAACCTTATCTATCAAAGAGTACCCACTCAGGTTTAAAAATGACTATTGGCAAAGGTTCCCATGCTGAAAAAGGGCTTGGCAAAAATTTGCAAGGGATGGCCCAAGCTTTACAGGTCACCACTCAAGCCAACAAAAGAGGTTTAGGATTTAAGGCCAATACATACTTAAGAAAGCGATAAGTGAAGAGGACCTGTAACCAGGAGATGACACGATCATTAGATCGAGAGGAGGAGTTAAAGCTGACAATGTTTCCATCTCTCCATGGGATATTTCATTTGGGAGGACGAATTGATCCAAGCCAATCGGAAGAGCAAAAGGCCAAAGATGTCTTGGTTATCTTAAACAGGGCATTTAACAGCCTTTAGCTCTAAGATATCAAGCCATAAAATTCATGTTCTTCCACTAAGACCTGATTTTAATGATGGGGTCACGTCCGAATCCCCTGCACTTTTTGTGTCTTTTTCATGTAATGTCAAGAAATGAAAACCTACCTGTCCTTGCACAAGGGTAGATAGGTTTCCTATGTAAGGGGCATTGTTATCAAACATTATCAATGAAATGACTTTTGCATGTATCATTCTATATTATGTATCATTTTTTAACCTTTTTATCTCCATTACTCTTTTACCTTTATTTTTATCCAAATCCCTTAGTTGTGTGTTTGCTTTTTGCAATGTTTGTTTCTTTGCCCTTTCAGGTGACCTAACTATAGTGACATGGATGTGTTCGATGGGTCTTTGAAGATAAATTTTGAATAGTCAATTGGCACTAGTGAAGTCGATCATGAAGAAGATTTCGAAGAAAGCTTTGTACCACTAGATCTCTTACAATTAGTTGAGTAAGAGAAGAAAAAGATCATGCCCCATAAAGACCCAATGGAAGTAATAAATCTGGGTACTCCAAAGGACTGAAAGGAGGTTAAAATCAAAACCTCAATAATGTTGACAACTAAGACTAAGCTGATAGACCTACTTCAAGAATATCGAGATGTATTCGCTCGGTCATATCAAGACATGCCATGACTAGACACTGATATAGTGGTCCACAAACTTCCCATCAAGCCTGGATGCAAACCAATTCGGTAAAAGTTAAGGAGGATAAAGCCAAAAATGCTCCTCAAAATTAAAGAGGAAGTCAAGAAGTAGTTTAATGCAGGGTTTATTAGAGTAGCCAAATATCCAGAATGGGTTGCCAATATAGTCCCAGTCCTAAAGAAAGATGGCAAGGTGTAAATGTGTATTGATTATCAGGATCTAAATTGAGCTAGTCCCAAGGAAAACTTTATGCTACCCCATATCGACACTTTGGTAGACAACACGGCCAAGAATTCTCTACTCTCTTTCATGGATGGATTCTCAGGCTACAACCAGATTAAGATGGCACCCGAATACATGGAGAAAATAATTTTTGTAACCATGTGAGGGACATTTTGCTATAATGTCATGCCTTTTAGACTCAAAAATGCTGGGGCAACCTATTAGTAGGCCATGGTAGCACAAAGAAATTGAGGTCTACATTGATGACATGATTGCCAAGTCAACGAAAGAGGATGAGCATGTCACAAACCTTCAGAAACGTTTTAAACGCTACAAAAATTTCAACTCAAATTGAATCTTGCCAAGTGTACCTTCAAAGTCACTTCAGGTAAGCTTTTAGGCTTTATAGTCAGCAAAAAAGGGATCAAAGTTGACCCAAACAAATTCAAAGCCATTCCGGATATGCCACCACCTCAAACCCAAAAGGAAGTGAAAAGCTTTTTAGAGAGACTAAACTACATTGCTAGATTCACATCCCAGCTTACTGATAAATGTGACCCTATCTTTCGGCACTTTTGCAAACAAAATCTAGGAGAGTGGAATGAGGCATGTCAAGAAGCCTTTGATAAAGTCAAGCATTATCTATCAAGTCCACCAATATTGGTGCCACCGATGCCTAATCGACCTTTAATCCTTTACTTGGCAGTCTTTAACAAATCTATGGGTTGTGTATTGAGCAGCATGATAAGTCAGGAGAAAAGGAACAAGCAATCTACTACTTAAGCAAAAAGTTTACAGAATGCGAGTGCAATTACTCCATAGTCAAGAAGTTATGCTGTGCTTTAGTGTAGACGGCCAAGAGACTTAGGCAGTATGTGCTATATCACACCACGTGGTAATTGCAAGGCTCAATCCTATCAAGTATTTATGCAAAGCCCCTGCGCTATCAAGAAGGCTAGCTAGATGGCAAGTCTTGCTTTTTAAATACGAGATGCCTATGTTAGTCAAAAGGCCATCAAGGGTAGTGTGATAGCTGACTTTTTGGCGAGTCGAGTGACAGATGACTATGAACCCTTAAATTTTGACTTCCCAGATGAAGATCTAATGTGCATTTCTAAGCATGAAGATGCCTCCAACTAAGATCAATCCTGGAAGATGTATTTTGATAGAGCATCAAATGCTCTAGGACATGGAATTAAGGCAATATTGATGTACCCAATGGGAGTCATTATCTATTCACAGCAAGACTAAATTTTGACTGCACTAATAATATCACAGAATATGAAGCTTGTGTCATGGGGTTTCAAGGAGCCATCGAAAGGAATACCAAGATATTATAGGTGTTCGGTGATTCAGCCCTAGTCATCTACCAATTGAAAGGAGAGTTTTCAACACTTACCTCGAGAAGAGAAACAAATAGCTGATGCCTTGGCTACCTTATCATTCATGTTTAAAGTCAACTAGGAGTTAGACGTTGCTCCCATCCAAATGAGCATCTACACAACTCCAGTTCATTGTCATATTGTCGAAGGAGAGAAGGATGGCCTGCCATGGTACCATGACATCCTTCATTACATGAAGGATCATGAATATCCCAAACATGCAACCAAGACTGATAAAAAGACTATCAAAAGGCTAGCTATAGGAGTTGTTCTCAGATGGAAAAATCTTATATAATAGGAGTAATGACCAAGTATTGCTCAGATGCATTGACACTCCTAAAGCCAAAAAGATCTTAGAAGAAGTTCATTAAGAGATTTATGGCACACATGCTAATGGACATCGAATGGCCAAGCAAATCATAAGAGCAGGTTATTACTGGTTGACCCTCAAAAGAGACAGCATCAATTATGCCCAAAAATGCCATAAGTGTTAAATCTATGCTGACAAGATCCATGTCCCTCCAACGCCGCTTCATATCATGATGGCCCCATGGCTTTTCTCTATGTGGGGCATGGACGTGATCGGGCTAGTCAACCCCAAAGCTTCCGATGGGCATCATTTTATCTTAGTAGCAATCAACTATTTCATTAAGTGGGTGAAGGCTACCTCATATGCTAATGTCACTAGATCGACCGTTTGTAGGTTTATCAAGCAAGACATCATCTGTAGATATGGCCTCCTAAACTAAATCATCACAAATAACGCAAGCAACATAAACAATAAAATGATGCAAGCAGTCTGCTCATAGTTTAAGATCCAACATCATAACTCTGTCCCTTATCGCCCAAAGATAAATGAGGTAGTCAAAGCAGCTAACAAAAACATTAAAAGAATAGTTGAGAAAATGGTCGAGACTTACAAAGACTGGCATGAAAAGCTATTCTTTGCACTTCATGCGTATTGGACCTCAGTTTCTGCTTCCACGAGTGCTACTCCATTTTTTCTTGTCTATGGAATGGAAGCTGTATTGCTTATTGAAGTCGAGATCCCTTCTTTTAGAGTCTTGATGGAAACCAAACTTGAAAAAGCTAAATGGGTTAAGAACAGATATGACCAACTTAACCTCATCGAGCAAAAATGCATGAAGGCCATGGTCAAAAGTATCAAAAACGTATGATTAGAGCCCATGACAAAAAGATGCACCCACGACAATTTCACCCAAGCGAATTGGTGGTAAAGAAGATCCTACCAATTCATAAAATTGTGCAGGGCAAATGGACCTCTAATTGGGAAGGATCGTATGTCGTGAAGGAAGCCTTCTCTGGAGGGGCCCTAATCTTGTTAGAAATGGATGGCAATGTCTCACCCAACCCAGTCAACTTAGATTCTGTCAAGAAATATTATACGTAGAAGGCAAAAACCTAAAAAGGGGTCTTTAAAAAAAACAAAAAAAAAGCAAAACAAAAAAAAGACAAAAAGGACATCTAGGCAACCAACCTAACTATAGTTGAAAACCAGCAAGGGCAACTTGAGAAGATCAATTTTGATAGGGCATGAACTGAGAGCATCCATAAGATAATACAAAGCAATCCTAGAGATCTTTCGAAGATCAGCTCATGCTAGGCATATTCATTGTTGGAGAAAGATTCTGAAAAGCATTTAAAGAACATCTATGTCATGATTGTCAAAGGCATCTTTCACCCAAAGGATTATCTTCCTCGCTACCTTATCAATTGCTTGTCAAATAGTGTATTGAGTTATGTCTCTTTGTTGTCATAAATAAATATTATCTTGTTTCTTTCAACCCTTGTACAATTCATATTGCACTTGTCATTTAACTGATAATGTTTGATAATTAATTAAAATACGCATCAAGACATCTTGATATTACATCAAAAGGAAAAAAAAGCACAGGGAAGTCTGTTTACACTCCAATCATCAAGATTATGCACTGGTCATGTCCAAACACCCATTCAGCATGACTATACACTAAACCATTTCTTCTTTTCACAAGCCTCATCTCAAGAAAAACCATTTTAGGCTATCCAAAAAATTAACCCGCAGAGTCCTATCAAAACCAGAGACATCAACCTAATCAGTCGAATAGTCTCCAAATTTTTGAGAATGCCTTCCGTTTGTCAGGAAAATGATTAAGCCTCCCAAATCGAGAAATGCAATAGTCTAAGTTCTTGAGACTAAATTTTTGTTCATATCCCCAATGGAACAGGACAACCTACAATCCCCAGTAGGATAAGGAAGATTCTCGTCCATAGTTGCATCAATTACAAATTGCCATCCTTATGAGAGTTTGAATGACGTACAAGGAGAACTACAGCTATCTCCCGTGTTAGACTTCACATCATGTAGTCATGATAGTATTCCACATCATGCATTCACATTACCATCATCTATCATTTTTACAATATCACTTCAAGCCAGGTTTACTGAACCTCCAAGGAATTCCTAGTAAGCACTCTAAGCTTCACAAACCAAGTTTCATTCATATAAGGTCCTTCTCTTCTCACCACCTCATGTCGAAAGTGCTAATGACAAGAAATTGTTGTCTAGAAACTATCGTCAAAAACTTTTATCAAGAACATTCATCAGAAGCTTTGTCAGGAACTTTTGGCATAAACTAGTGCCAAAACCTTTTTCATCAAGAAATTTTGTCATGAACTTCTAAAAGCTTGTAGTAGAAGTTTTATTGAAAACTTTGACACCATAAGTCAATGGCACCCTTAAAAGCCCACAAGTCAGTGGCACCTTTTTCAAAGCCCACATGTCAGTGGCACCCTTTTCAAAGCCCATAAATTAGTGGCACCCTTTTTAAAGCTCATAAGTCAGTGGCACCCTTTTCAAAGCCCATATGTCATTAGCACCCTTTCAAAGCCCATAAGTTAGTGGCATAACTTAAAAGCCCACATGCCAGTGGCACCCTTTCAAAGCCCGAAAGTTAGTGGTACCCCTTAAAGCCCACAAGTCAGTGGCACCCTTTTCAAAGCCCATAAGTCAGTGGCACCTTTTTAATGCCCACAAGTCATGGCACTCTCTTAAAGCCTACATATAAATGGTACCTTTTCAAAGCCCATAAGTCAGTGGCAACTTTTTAAAACCCATAAGTCATGGCACTCTCTCAAAAGCCCATAAGTCTTGGTACCCTTTTCAAAGCCCACAAGCCATTGTACTTTTTAAAGTCCACAAGCTGTGGCACCTTTCAAAGCCCACATGTCAATGGCACCCTTTAAAACCCACAAGTTAGTGGCACCCCTTAAAGCCTACATGAGCTGGTGGACTTAAGTCTAAGTCAAAGCCCACACGAGCTGGTGGCACCCAAGTCTAAGTCAAAGCCTGCACGAGCTGGCGGCACCCAAGTCACAGCCCACACAAGTTGGTGGCACCAAGTTTAAGTCAAAGCCTACACTAGCTTGCGGCATCCGAGTCAAAGCCTAAACGAGCTATTGGCACTTAAGTTTAAGTTAAAGCCTGCACGAGTTGGCAGCACTCGAGTCAAAGCCCACACAAGCTGGTGGCACCAAGTTTAAGCCAAAGCCTGCACAAGTTGGCGGTAGCCATTTCAAAAATCCAAGATACTTTACACCTGCCTAAGGGGGTCAAACCTTAGAAAACCTAACACCCTAATGTTCTAAAAGTGTCCTTATCATTAATGTTTATCCATGAAAGGAGAGAAACTTAGATACTCGTAATAATCTCTTTTTATTTTGTTATTGGCACTACAATCATGTTCTCCATAATGGGATACACGATATTGATGCTTTAGATTAGCAAGAAAAGCTTTTTTTTCCATCATTCTCCTTATAATTAATGTTCATCCATGAAATGAGACAAACTTGGATACTTAAAATAATCACCATTCCTTTTGTTATTGGCACAACAATCATGTTCTCCACAGGGATACATGATATTGATGCTTTGGATTAGCAAGAAAAGATTTGCTTTCCATCATTTTCCTTATAATTAATGTTTATCTGTTAAAGAAGCAAACTTGGATACTCGTTATAATCTCCATTCATTTTGTTATGGCACTACAATCATGTTCTCCATAATAGGATACACGATATTGATGCTTTGGATTAGCAAGAAAAGCTTTTCTTTCCATCATTTTCCTTATAATTAATGTTTATCCATGAAATGAGATAAACCTGGATACTCAAAATAATCTCCATTCCTTTTGTTATGGGCACAACAATCATGGTTTCCATATTAGGATAAACGATATTGATGCTTTGGATTAGCAAGAAAAGCTTTTATTTCCACCATTTTCCTTATAATTAATATTTATCCGAGAAATGAGATAAACTTGGATACTCATAATAATCTCCATTTTTTTTATTATAGGCACTACAATTATGTTCTCCACATTAGGATACACGATATTGATGCTTTGGATTAGCAAGAAAAGCTTTTACTTCCATCATTTTCCTTATAATTAATGTTCATCTGTGAAATGAGATAAACTTGGATACTCATACTAATCTCCATTCTTCTTGTTATGGGCACTACAATTATGTTCTTCTCATTGCGATACATTAAATTGATGCTTTGGATTTGCAAGAAAAGCTTTTCTTTCCACCATTTTCCTTATAATTAATCTTCATACGTGAAAAGAGACAAACTTGGATACCCATAATAATCTCCATTCTTTTTGTTATGGGCACTACAATCACGTTCTCCACATTGGGATACATCATATCAATGCTTTGGATTAACAAGAAAAGCTTTTCTTTCCACCAGTTTCCTTCTAATTAATGTTCATCTGTGCAATGAGACAAACTTGGGTACCCCTAATAATCTCTAGGTCTTTTGCTATTGGGCACTACATTCATGTTCTCTACGTTGAGATACATGATATTAATGCTTTGGATTAGCGAGTAAAGCTTTTCTTTTCTCCATTTTCCTTACAATTATTGTTCATCTGTAAAATAAGAGAAACTTGGATACTCATAATAATTGCCATTCTTTTTGTTATGGGCACTGCAATCATCTTCTTCTCATTGGCTTACACGATATTGATGTTTTGGTTTTGCAAGAAAAGCTTTTACTTCCACCACTTTCCTTATAATTAATGTTATCCGTGAAATGATAAATACTTGGACACTCATAATAATCTCCATTCTTTTTGTTGTGGGCACTACAACAATGTTCTCCACATTAGGATACATTGATGCTTTGGATTAGCAAGAAAAGCTTTTCTTCCACCATTTTCCTTATAATTAATATTCATCCATGAAATGAGACAAACTTGGATACTCATAATAATCTCCATTCCTTTTTTTTTGGGCACTACAATCATGTTCTCCACATTTGGATACACGATATTGACGCATTGGATTAGCAAGAAAAGCTTTTCTTTCTATCATTTTCCTTATAATTAATGTTTATCCGTGAAAAGAGACAAACTTGGGTACTTGTAATAATCTCCATTCCTTTTGTTATGGGCACAACAATCACGTTCTCCATAGGGATACACAATATTGATGCTTCGGATTAGCAAGAAAAGCTTTGCTTTTCATCATTTTCCTTATAATTAATGTTTATCTATGAAAGGAGACAAACTTGGATACTCCTGATAATCTGCATTCATTTTGTTATGGGCACTACAATCATGTTCTCCATAATAGGATACATGATATTGATGCTTTGGATTATAGACGCCTTATTTTGTTTAGGCTAATTTTTAATAATCTGGAGCATGGATGTAAGAGGGGGCGATGATCATATCAAAGGTAAATGGTAAGATGTGGCATCAAATGATGTAGTCCAAGATATCCGGGGATAAAAGATATGAAAAATGTCATAATCTTACTTAAATGTATCAATACATGGTTCTCATATATTGATACAGTGATCCAACGTGCCAAAATTTGAAATATCCTCATTTGTATCGATACACAAGCCTCTGTATCGATACGGGACCTCATGTATCGATACTAGGCCATGCCAGAACCAAAACATGCATTCTATAAAGAAATGCATCGATACATATCAACATGTATCGATGCAGTGGTTCATAGTTCGATACAATGATCACTGTATCGATTTAATTTTCGTTGTACCGATACCATCAAGGTTTCTAGGCTAAATGTATCGATACATTATGCAATGTGTTGATACATGCAAGTCATTTTCATAGTTTAGGCACTTTTGACTTGTCCACCATTGATCTAAAACTCAATTTTAACTTGTTTGTTTGCATCAAGAAATATTAAAACACATATCAGATTACAAATTTAGACTTTTGAATTAATCATAACATTTTTTTGAAGTCTAAATTGGATCAAAAGATGTCAACATCACATGATCACCCTACTCACTAGCTTGTTAACCAATATCACCATCAGCTAGCCTATTTGTTAGAAAAGCAGTTCAGCATTTAAACTAGCCACCCTATGCCCATCATATTGGCAGCAAGCTGCCTCTTACGGTCACCCTATAGCCACCATGCTGATATCACCTTGTCCCCTTTTAAGAACTGGCCAAAAATACCTCCATTTTGGCTCCAAAAGGCTGGTATAAATGGAACACTTCTATCTCAGCTAAAAAAGGATAGATTCTAGCTCATTTACACTTCCAAAAACACACTCATACACCAAGAAAACCAAATCCCGTAGCTCTTCACCCACCACCCAAAAACAGCCCTAAAACACTTACTT
>JBBYHK010001214.1:0-12571 GCA_038382065.1 Adansonia grandidieri | reverse complement strand
ATTGCCTTTGATTATTAAAGAACAATTAGGATGACAATTTTAGAGGCAGGTATGGATTCGATGGTGATTTGAAGGACAAAGATAATTTTAATCAAACTGGTCTAAGGCACCCAAAAGAAAAAAAAAATTAGATTTTTTTAGGTAAAGCGGGGTTAGAGTATCCCCTCGGAGAGGTGGGGTTAGAGTATCCCCAAACATAGAGTTAGGAAAATACAAGAAAAAGGGCATGATGGACTTTGGAAAATTGTTTCAAGCTTTTTCGAAATTGTTAGATCATGAACAACACCTTTCCAAAAAAAAAATTTTGTCAACTTTTTAAGAATTTTGTAAAAACCATCTGATGGGCCAGATTGGCCCAAACAAAATGTTGCACGCTGGTTCTAAAAGTTCCAAACAGCAATGGTTCAAAAAATCATAAGTCCCTTATCTGGGATGATTCGAGAGCAAATAAGACACCTTTAAAAAGGTAATTCGATGCCCTTTAAGGGAAAATATTAAAAGAATCAAAGGAAATATTTTTTTAATTCAAAAATGATTGTTCAAATTTAGACTATAGTGTTGCTAGAGAAAAAATAGGGTATTGTTTGATATTTTAGGTTTTTTAACAGTCGAATTTTATTTACAAACATCCAAATGTCCATAACAGAGGGGAAAATGACACAACCATCATGAGTTTATTCCACAATCTCGGAGTTGTTTAGGATAATGAAATAGCCTGTTAACCATGCCATGAAGGTGTTAGACTCGAGATCAAGGCTTAGTAGTTTTTTTAATAAATAGAGGTGATGTTTGCTTTAAAAAAACAGCATCTTTCAACTTGTTTTATCATGAATCTAGTGCTGAAATGTTTGATTTGTCCCCAAGATTGGAAGACTAATTTTATGAAAGCTTTAATTCC
Source organism: Adansonia grandidieri (assembly GCA_038382065.1). Taxonomy (NCBI): domain Eukaryota; kingdom Viridiplantae; phylum Streptophyta; class Magnoliopsida; order Malvales; family Malvaceae; genus Adansonia; species Adansonia grandidieri. Next base: position 11,673 of record JBBYHK010001214.1, on the reverse strand, counting down.
ATGCTATTTTTCATCTATTGAAGGTAGCATGAACTTAACTTGGGGATTTCTTTTAAAAATCATATTTTTAACAAACAAGAATGCATCTTGATAGGAATGACATAAACAAAACATAACATGCATTAAGATGAATAACGACTAAATATTCAAACACACACAAGTGACATATTAACATGGAAATAGGTGACAAAAATGTGAGAAGATGATAAATAAGGTATATGAACATATTTAACCAAAAGAATGCAAGCTAAAGTTGTCAAGACAACATTTTTTTGTCATAAGACTCCTTAAAACATAAGAAAATGTATGAAAATACATAAGGAATGCTAAGGTGAACATTTAAGCATGGGTTAAGCATGATAAGATATTTAGCCTACCATGCAATATCAAGGCAGCAAGAGAACATCAAAACTCTAAGATTACCATAAACAAGGTAACAATAATGCATAAAAACCTTAAAAGGGTCATGGTAACATGGAAAGGACACTAAGAGGATGAAAATGCTAAATAATGCATGATAATGCAAGTGCCTGTCTGAATGATGCAAGGGTAATGACTTTAAAACCTATTGTAGTGGTTGGTTTTTGCCTTCTTTGACTTTGATAAGGTGGCCTTTTGCCTAGGGTTTGTCAATCTTGCTCTACATTTCCAAAGGCTTTGAATGTTAAGGCTGTTCTTTCTTCGAAGGCACAGAAGGTCCATAATCACTTACTAGGAGAAGGTTTTGAGCATAGTTTCAAGATGTAGGGTCCTAAGGCAAGATCAGTTGTAGCTTTAAAAGCCTATTCTTAGTCTTTAGACATGAAACAAAGCTCTTACAAAGTTCTATCTTTCAAAGTAATGCTAGGAAATCTTATTATCAATTTTGTTTATTTATCAAGCATTACTAATTAAACGATAAACATGATACGACATGGAATATAAGGTTACGAAAAGATTTTATGAAAAATTAACAGATATTATTTTTATTCCAAGAAAGAGGGTACAAATTATGATAAACTTATGAGATTGTGAAAGATTTTAAAATACAAAAGAGATAAGAGAAGCCTTCCTAGTCGATTGACTTTGATGCTAATAACATGAATTCTCCACTGAGTGCTTTTGGAGATTTTTTTTTTTAGCAATTCATTCTTTTGGTGCTGGTCGACTAATAAGAAAATTCCTTAAATTGCCCTATGATGGGATAGATGCCTCAAAGTTAGGTAATTTCCATTTTTCGAATGCAGGTGTGGATGAAGTTTGGTCAGTGTAGAACAGATAGGTTAGGTTATGACTTGGTGTCTTGATTAGACTTGTGAACGTGAATAAAATTAGTTTTGGGTTGATGATGGTTTGGGCTTGACTTAGTTTAAATGAAAGGGCTCAGTTACTTAAATTGCCTTCTCGAGTTTTCAACTTAAGTTAGTCCTCTTTTCTTTTTCTTTCTCTTTTTGTTTGTTTTTATTTTTTTTATTTTTGGAGAATGATAGACGAAAGACTAATAGAATGCCCTTTCAGGTTTTCATCCTAAAGTCCTTTTAGGCATAGTATTTTTTAACAGAATTAGAGTTCACAAGGTTGGGTAGGTTGTTGCCATCCATCTCGGTTAAGATTAGGGCTCCTCTAATGAATACATGTTTCATCATGTATGGCCCTTCCCAATTTGGGGTCCATTTTTCATGAGCATCTTTTTGGATTGAGAGAATTTATTTAAGTACCAAATCACCTTCTTGGAACTGACGAGGATAGACTTTTTTCTTGTGGGCCCTTATCATGCGCTTTTGATACAACTGCCCATGACAAATGGCTTTAATTATTTTCTTTTCAATGAGCTTGAGTTACTCATATCGATTTTTAACCCATTCAGCTTTTTTAAGTTGGGATTCCATTAAGACTCTTAAGTGAAGGGATTTCAACCTTGATTGGTAAGATAGCCTCTATGCTGTAGACAAAAGAGAATGGGTAGCACCCGTGGAAGTTTGTACTACTGTGCGATAGGCATGTAATGCAAAAAGTAACTTTTCATGCTAATCTTTATATGTCTCAGCCATCTTTTCAACTATCTTTTTGATATTGTTGTTAGCTGCTTCAACTACCCCATTCATTTTAGAATGGTATGGGATAGAGTTTTGATGCTGAATTTTGAACTGAGAGCAAACTGCTTGCATTATTTTATTTTTCAAATTACGTGCATTATCCATGATAATTTGTTTGAGAAGACCATATATGTAAATGATGTCCCATTTTACAAATTTGCATATAACAGATTTGGTGACATTGGCTCACCCATTTGGTGAAATAATCGATTGCGACCAAAATGAAGAAATGCCTATTAAAAGCCTTAAGGGTAATTGGTCCAATCATGTCCATGCCTCATATAGAAAATGGCCATGAGGCTATCATAACATGTAGAGGTGTCGGTGGGACATGGATTTTTATCAGCATAGATTCGGTATTTGTGACTCTTTTTGAGCATAGTTAATGCAATCCTTTTTTAAAGTCAACCAATAGTAGCCTGATCGCATGACTTGTCTTACCATTTAGTGTCTATTGTGTGCGTACCACAAATTCCTTTATGAACTTCTTCAAGTATTCTTTTGGCTTCAGAGGCATCTCTACATAAGAGTAACACCTGATCCCAACCTTTCTTATATAAAATCCCATCATCCAAAATGAAGTTCGTAGCTAGTTGTCTGATGGTTCTCTTATTAGTTTTGGTGGCATCTTTTAGGTACCGTTGATCCCTGATGTACTAAAAGATGTCATGATACCATGGCAAACCATCTTTCTCTTCTTTAACATTCTAACAATGCACTGAGATTGTATATATGCTCATTTGAATAAAAGCGACGCCTGATTCTCGATTAACTTTAAACATGGATGATAAAATGGCCAAGGCATTAGCAATTTGGCTCTCTTCTCAAAGCAGATGTTGAAAGCTGATATCATCAAACTTTTTTCTAAGTTCAGAGATCAGACTACCATAGTTGACCAATTTAGCAACACGTGTTTGCCATTCTCCTTTCGGTTGGTAAATAATAAGGGCTGAATCTCCAAATACTTGTAGCATTCGAATACCCTTTTCAATGCCTGCTTAGAGTCCCATGATGCAGGCCTCATATTTAGCTATATTATTGGTGTGGTCAAAATTCAACCTTATAGTGAATGGGTAGTGGTTTCCTCTCAATTCCATGCCCAATGCATTTAAAGCTTCATTGAAGTACATTTACCAAGATGAGCCGCATTCGATAGTGTTCTCTGCCTTTGATATGTACATCAAATCCTTGTCAGAGAAATTGAAGTCTAAGGGTTGATGGTCATCTGTTGCTCAGCTTGCCAAGAAATCTGTTATTGTGCTACCCTTGATGGCTTTCTGATTTACGTACACAAGTCATACTCTAAAACCAAGACCTGCCACCTAGTTAACCTTCCTGACAAGGTGAGAGGTTCGCATAAATATTTGATAGGATCAAGTTTAGCAATTAGCCACATAGTGTGGTACAGCATGTATTGTCTTAACCTCCAAGCTGCCTAAGTTAGAGCACAACATAGCTTCTCTTCAAATGAATAATGATTTTCATATTTTGTGAACTTCTTACTCAGGTAGTAAATGGCTTGTTCCTTCTTGCCTAACTCGTCATATTAACCTAATACACAGCCCATTGACTTGTCAAAAACTAATAGATATAGGATAAACAATCGGCCAGATACTGATGGCACAAGTACCAAAGGGTTTAAAAGGTAATCTTTGACCTTATCGAAAGCTTTTTAGCATTCTTCATTCCATTCTCTAAGATTTTGTTTTCAAAGTAGCTGAAAGATTGGATCACATTTGTCTGTTAACTGAGATATGAATATAACTATGTAGTTCAACCTTTCCAAGAAACTTCTTACTCTTTTTGAGTTCGAGGTGGAAATAAATTCTAGATGGCCTTGACCTTATCAAGATCAACTTCTATTCCTTTCTTTTTCACAATAAAGCCCAATAGTTTACTAGATGTGATGCCAAATGTGCATTTGGTAGGATTCAACTTAAGTTGATATTTGCGTAACTGTTTAAAGATTTTTTACAAACTGGCCACATGTTCACTTTTTTTTAGCGACTTGGTGATCATATTGTCCACATGGACCTCGATTTCCTTATGCATGAGATCATGGAATAGTTACCATCACCCTTTGGTAAGTTGCCCCAACGTTATTGAGCTCGAAAGGGCATCACTTTATAGCAAAAATTGGCCTACGTGGTTATAAAGGTGGTCTTTTCCATGTCTTCAGCTAGCATTTTGATTTAGTTGTAGCCCGATAACCTATCCATGAAGCAAAGCAATGCGTTTTTGGCAATGTTGTCTACTAGGGTGTCTATGTGAGGGAAAGGAAAATTATCTTTTGGGCTAGCTTAGTTTAGATCCCTATAATCTACATACATTCATACTTTAACATCCTTCTTAGGAACTAGAACTATATTGGCTACTTATTCAGGATATTTGGCTACCTCATGAAATCCTGCTTCAAATTGCTTTTTCACTTCTTCTTTAATCTTCAGAACCATTTCAAGTTTCATCCTTCTTAGCTTTTATTGTACGGGCTTACACTAGGGTTTAAGAGGGAGCTTATGGACCACAATGTTAGTATCTAATCCAAGCATATCTTGGTAGGACCAGGCGAACACATCCCAATATTCATGGAAGAGACTTATTAGTTCAGCTCCAGTTGATGGTTTTATGAAAGTTCAAATTTTGACTTCTTTTTTATTTTTTTCTGTTCTAAGGTTTATGGTTTCGGTGGGTTCTTCGTAAGGCACTATCTATTTTTTTTTGTTTAACTAATCTTAGTAGGTCTAAAAGAATGGGGTTCTCTTCAGGATCCTCTTTAGATTCGACCTTACCAACACAGATTGGTTGCTTAAAATCGATTTCTTAAGTTTCAGTATGAAGATTCATGTCACCTTCATCGGGGTACCTAAAAATATAGGAAAAGAATAATATAGGTGGAAAAATATGTAAAAAAAGGTTTGAGGTTGACAAGAACTATGAACACAAAGAATGAAATGTATAATGCTTAGTCATTTTCATTGATAATACTTAATAAAATATACCCATACAAAGGATCTTACAATGCTTTTAGCTAAAAGCACGTAGGTGTAGTTCATATCGTTACTTTGAAATAGACTTAAACAGTACAAAAATCTCAGTCTTAGTCCAAACACTCAAAACAAATCTTGAAGGGCACAGACTAGCCTCTAAACATGTGCTTAACATCTTTGGCTTATCAATCACATTGAAAGAGACATCCTTGAATGCCTTGTTCAATATGAGCACAACATTAACAGAAGCAGTATTTACATGTCCCCTTGGGCGAAAACTTTCCCAAAGTGGTGGGAATATCATTAGCTCATACTCCATGTCTCATCCTGACAAACGAGCCATCCTCCTCTCATGTTTTTTCTAATCTTATTTTCTTTTTTGCTGTGCATTGGGCTTAAATCCTAGCCCTCTTTTATCGATTAGGTTGACAACTTTTAACGCTTCAGCAATCCCTTAAAAGTGTTTTCTAAATCTCTTTCCAACTTGGGCACCTTTGTTGACGATCAACTTTAAACCTATATGAGTAGTCTCTGATAGGCGAGGCTGAACTATTAGCAACCCTTCCTTGATATAAGTAGCATTGACAAACTCAAAGGATTGGAAAGAGGATTCTGGGATATCTTTGTCAGGTTTGATATGTGGAGCATCAATTGAAGTAATAGCAATGATGTCTTTTTCTCCTCTGATACTAACAACTTTGTTTTTTATGATGAATTTTAACTTTTGGTGCAAGGATTATGGTATTGCCCAAGCTGAACGAATCTAAGGCCTTCCTAAAAGGTAGTTATATGTCAAAGCAACGTTTATCACATAAAAATTAACTTCGTAAGTACATGGGCATTTGAAGTGGACTAATGATGTTCCTTACAACATTTGGACAAGTTCCGTCAAATGCTCGCACAATCGTATGACTATTCTAGATATGAGATATGTCAATGTGGAGCTTGCTCAAGCATCACATGGGCATTACATTTAAAGCCAACCCATTATTAATGAGCACCTTGGGTAACATGATGCTTTTACAATACGTGGTGATATGAAAGGCTTTATAGTTTCCTCTCTTTCCATGCAAGATTTCATCATAGCTGAAAGATATGTAATTATTAGTAGTGATGTTACTCACCAAGCGATCCAACTAACCTATAAAAATGTCGGATGGGACATAAGCCTCATTCAAAACTTTAAGAATGGCATTCCTATGAGCTTCATAATTTAACAGTAGTGACAACACAGATATCATGGCGAGTTGCTTGTTCAACTTATCGATGATGCTATATTCGCTGTGTTTGATGAACTTGAGGAATTCTATAGCTTTTTTCTCATTCACTAGCTCCTTGAAGGCTACCAAATCTGAGTTTTTTGTTACAGATTTCAGTGCTTGAGGAATAGGACTAGTATTCTCTTATTAAGTTTCACTTTTTGATGCTACCAGGGCATAACATATGCCACTTTGAGTTAGGTGACTTACTCTCGAAAGGTCGCTACTTGTTAGCTAGATTCCTTGAGGATTAAGGTTTTATTTTCATAGTTCCAAGGAACCTCCTTATCGTCCTTATAAGGGAAAGGAGATGGAAGTTGAATGATCATCCTTAGCATGGGCTGAATAGGGGTGACTTTGACTTTTAGTCCATTGTCTTACAAGATCAATGGCTTTTCAAGCCCATAAGGAGGATTGTCCTCTTCTTCTTCTACAGTGTTGACAGGTGCTATTGCATTCATAGACTCGGTATGAAAGGTTTGTTTTTCATCATAAGTTTCGATGCTACCCTTGTTCATTATTCTTTAAACTATAGCGCGAAACTCTTTTCATGTTTGAAGAGTATAGCCGTAAATAATATGGAAATCCCATAAGTCATCAATTCTTTCCTCTGTTCTCTTAGCTGCATTAAATAGCTTAGCTTGCATTAGGATTTGCCAAACCAAATTCATTAGGGTTCTATCTTCTATGTTTTCTATAATCTCGTAATTTTCTTTAATGACCATTCTCTTTAGGTCTAACTCAGCATGAGTTTGAGATAAACTGGCTTTAATGTCAGATTTTGTTTGTAAACTAGCTTCATTTTTCCTTTCCCTTTGTCTTTATAGATATTTTTCTGCCCGATTCATTTTTTATGGCCTCATTGATCATCCCACAAAGTACGGCTACATCCGCAAAGCTCTTGGGAAATGTTTTTGCTACCTTTTCATAATAAGGGGCTTGTAATGTGCCAATGAATCTAAGAATCATCTCATTTTTTGTCAATAAAGGATAAATCTGGGTAGCCTTCTCTATCTATCTCGAAGCATACTGCATAGAACTTTCATTAGCTTTCTTTTTCATGCCCATAAGAGATAGGTAACTTGAGATCTAATCATTGGTAGGTCTCTTCTTATCCGTGGCATTAATAGATGGATCAACGTGTTCATCCCCTTCCTCATAAAACTCAATCTCGGACTGATCCATTATCCATTGGACCATTTCTAAGAATGGTAGGCAATATTGCAAATCATGTCCTTGATCGTAGTGGCAATAAGATGTTTTAGTGGCATTCCTTTTTTGATTTCTATCATATATTACTATTTCAGTTTTCATAAAAGCTTGCTCGACCTTGTTCATCAGGGTTTTGACTTCTCTAACATTTCTTTTAACCCAACAACCTTTTCCCTCAATTATCACATTTACTCTTGGTTCAACATGATTAGAGAGTGGATTGGCTCCAACATTAGGTCCAGGCTCTTGCTCGACCATGATCACTTCTTTTTCTAGTAGACCCTGCACTTTTCTTTTAAATGAATGTAGTTCTCAATGGAAGAGCTATGCGCTCCAGTACGGTATTCACAATAAGCATTATCATCTATCATCTAGGGTACGATGGTGATCTTGGGTTCATGAATACTAGGGCCACTAGTTTACTTACCAATAAGTGAGAGTAAATCTTTTTATAGGAGTAAAAGGAGTGGTTCAAAGTGTTCTGTTTCTCAGGGTACTGGTTGATTGTTTAGAGCTATCGTGTTATTCATGTTACGAGGTTGTGCACCATGGGTCTCATTTTAAGCAGGATATGCTGTAAAGCTCATTGCTGGAGCAAATCCAGCGGTATGAACTGATTATGGTGTAAGGGAGTAAAGATTAAGACCTGTATTCAGCATGTTCGGGAGGCACATAGGCTGTGATGGATGTAGACTTTGATTAAACATGGCACGATTTTCCCAACAACGTTCACCTCATTCTCCTTACCCTTAGTTACTGTCTTCTTAATCGATCTAGATGGTTCCCCACTGGATATCCTCCTGCTTTTAACAGCGTTTTCAATCATTTCACTTGATATAACCATATCAGTAAAATTTTTCGTGGCACTTCTTACTAGCCTTTTATAGTAAAGAGCTCATAGACTGCCAACAAACATGATCGTCATTTCTTTTTCAATTAGAGGGGGATGAATTTGAGCTGCCTCCTCTCTCTATCTCTGAACATATTGCCTAAAGCTCTTAGAAGATTTCTTCTCCATGTTCATGAGGGAGAGGTGATCCGGAGCCCAATCAGACACATGCTTATACTATTCAAGGAATGTGCATGCCAAATCTGCCCATGTTTCTTACAGGATCAAGTCCTATATACCATCGGAGAGCTGCCCCAATCAGACTATCCTAGAAGCAATGGATCAATAATTTTTTGTTCTCTTTATACCTTATCATTTTACGGTAATGCATGCGAAGATGGGTAGTAAGGTCAATAGTCCCATTGTATTTTTCAAAATTAGGTGCTTTAAACTTGGCTGAGATAACGAGACTCGAAACCAACCTTAATGATTTTGCATCCATGATTCCAAATTTGTTACTTTCTTTGACAACTTAAAGACGCTTCTCCAATGACTGATACTTGTCTAAGTCATCATCATTTTTAAGGGCCTTTTTACTTTCTCTTGCTCGATTTACTCATCGAGGTTCGAGACTATAGGCCTTATCGGTGAAGAGCCTACGCCTTGAAAACCTTGAATCAAATGGGATGCTATTGCAAGATTGATGTAAATGAATGGTTCGACTGGTGGGATGCTTCTTGCTAGAGGATGTTGCCCATGCAATGCCCCTTCTTAAGCATTGGTGGCTTTAGTACCATCATTTAAATTGCTTTTATGACTGACAGGTTCTTTTCCCACCTTGACTGTACTCATTTATCCTTTTTCTTCAATGCATCGGATAGCAACTTGGTTAGTTCGGCAATCTAAGTTTGTAGTTCCTCATTCTTACAGAGTGACTACTTTTGAGACTCTTTATTCATGAGTTTGAGTCTTTTGATGAGGCCCTAGTGATCATTTTCCATCACTTTTGGACGACTGCAAGTGTTTTACTAATGGTGAACTATAGGTTTCATGTTTTAAAGCACCTTCACTTTAAATTATTACTGGATTAGGCCTTTATGATATGTTCATGCCTATGTTCGATGCAATAAGAATGAATATGTGATCATAAAGATGAATGAATAAAACTATGAATGGTTAGTCATATAAATGCAAAAAGAATAATTGGATTAAGGGGTAGCTCCACCAATAGCTTCTTTCATTAAAGCAACAAAATGTCGCGATTACATGGTCTAAGAAATACAAGTCTTGCTAATTGGCTCTAGTGGATAAGATATCACGTGTCAAGGATCAGGCTACATCCATCATGTTCTCGACTTCCAACTAAGCTACCTGAATTTGCTCTATGAGATAGCGATGATGGTCATGATAATTTTGGTGTGCGTGATCAACCACTCGAAGCCATTCTTGCTCCCGCTGTTCGAAAGCTCTTACCAGTGCATTGACTTGGTCTTGGCGAACTTAAAAAGAATGCTCTAAATCTTTAATTCTAAGTGTCAGAGCTCCATTTTCAACCTGGTTTGCTCTAAAACCCAAACTCGAGCCTTTAACCGTTTATTCTTCCTTCGGTATATTAATACAAGAGCTTGGGTTTTAATAAGCTTTTCCCTATTGGCCCTAGCCGCTTCTCTCCATTGATGTAGTTCCTTCTTGGGAGTCATACTTTTTATCCTCCACTTGATCGATGAATTTCCAAGTCTTTGAGAATTGCTTGCTTTTTAAGGGCCACATAGTCTTTTTTCAAACTCTCAAGATTCTCCTTGATATGATTTTTCTCCTTGAAGCCTTATTCACCTTGCCATCCTGGAGGTTATTTTCAATTGACTATTTTTCTCTTTTAATTGAGTAATCTCCTTAGCAAAGGTTGCCTTCTCTTGTTTGAACTCTCGCTTAAGCAATTCAGTCTTCAAAAGAAATTCGTCAACTAATATTTGTGATGTCCAAATACCAGATAGGGTCACAGCGTTATTCATGCGACGAATCCTCTATTCATCATATCTTGGGGTCATACTACTCGTTCTCCAATATTTCTCCATGCAGTGGATTTGTTTTCATAAATGGAAGGCTAGTTGGACTGTTGACTTGTAAGCGGGCTCACCATAGTCGAAATCCCACAACTTTAGGTCTTGGATGAAAGGGATAAATTAGCAGCACTGGAATTGTCGAAGGACTAAAAGAGGTGCATAGCTAGTGCTTCCTTATAATCCCATAAGTGGCACACAACTATAATCTTCGCACTGATATGTGATCGTTTGTGGGAAAAACCAAAAGGCCTTCCTTGTTATCTTTTTCTCTTCAAATTCCAAAATTTCTAGACTCATTACTCTTCAGATTTGTCTTGAGGTCATTCTTTCTCAGTACCTTGGAATAGGGCTAAAGTTGGGTAAGAAGTAATACGACGTCCTACTTTTTTAAAGATCAAAGTGACTAACGAGCCAAATGTGAAGGAATGGTGCACATCCATTGAAACAGCCCGTACCTATTTTCGTACAAAAATTAAGAGCTCCAATAGTCTCGATAATGATGATCAATGCTGGACTGATGTTGCAGCACAAACGAGAAAAGACATCTGCTACCATAGCATCAACATAGCCTAATGTCTTTGGGAATATAACAAAACCATATATCGCCAAAGTGTAGATATCTTGGATCTTTCAGATGTCAATGGTACTCAACATTACCTCCTTCAAACTACACCACAAGATGCATTCACTGTTCCCTTTTGGTTTGATATGACTCTCAATCCAAGACTCCGCTGCCCTAAGGATTTAAGCTATTCTTTTCTTAAAAGTTAGAGGGTTTAACGCTTTGCAATATATTTTATCAACCTTCACTCTCTTAATGTTGAGTAATGCAATGTATTCATCAATCATGGGGGCCAATTCTTCATGATTGAAAGTGAAACTCCGGTATGCTAGATTCCAAAACTGAAAGGCTGATTATAACAAACTGACATCCAAACAAACTTGGAGTAGAAGAGCAATATCTCTGTATCTCTTAGTGAATAATTCCCTTTCGGTATTGTCCTAATTGATCCATATAATCCTCAAATCCTGCCAACTATTTTAATGGTACCCTATCTTGATCCTTTCTTGCACCATTAAGACATACCCTAGTTTAACGATGTCTTCATATTCAAGCTGTCGTTGTTCTGACCATGCTCGGACTTTTTCAAAGGGCTTCAACTTCTAAATGGACTGTTGCTCCATGATAGACACCCCTTGATGAACACTGAACCATTAACCAATTGTCGCATGGTGATGGTGATTATG
>JBBYHK010001203.1:0-12572 GCA_038382065.1 Adansonia grandidieri | reverse complement strand
GAAACGATGTTTATCAAGATTTAGAAATCATAAAATTGAAGGATTTTAAGTGAAAACTCATTAAGGAGACCAATTTTCCATTTTAAGAGCCAAAAAAACATGAAATTGGTTATTATTCACTAGTTGTATCAATACAAGGGGCTTTTGTATCGATACTCATAGTGATGTATCGATACATGGTTCATTGTATCAATACAAGTTGGGTTTTTTCTGGTACAAGACTTTAAGTATCAATACATGCTTTAAGTTTTTTGAAAAATGCTCAGAAAAATATGCAATTTGGCATTTCAAAACCCTTGACTTTATATACTAATGCAAACTTTTGAAATTAAGCATTTAAAACTCATATGAATAATCAAAGTTTGGACTAAATGACTTTTAAAATCAAATTTGAATGAATTAGCATATTTGGTCACATAAGTGAGGTAATATGCAACTAAAAGATTTTCATATGCACAAGTTTTAAAAAAAAATTCAATATTTACCAAATTTGTTTGATCCATAAATCATTAACTTATAACATAATCAAACATCCTAAGTCTCATGCAATCACAATTGAATATAAAGCATTAAGGAGACTTAAGAACTTACTAATGTGTGTTTATGACATCATATCTCATACGTAAGCTCTATATGCTCCCCCAAAGGATATGCATATAATTTTGTCATGCAATAGAGCTTCTTAATTTGCATAAATCACTTTTAATTAATGCTTTATAAAAATATCTCACAAATGGATTTAACATTTTATCATTAAGCACTCAATCATCAAATGCATGCACATTTAAGCTCATAGTGGCTCAAAAAAATGTAAAATATGAATTTTCATGAAATCACTTTCACATTAAAAATAGTTTTTTAATTCAATTAATAATCACAACATGAATAACCAATACACATATTAAAATTTTAAATCTTTGAGGTTACCCATCACACTTCTTTATGTGTCTAGAGCATCCATTTGTATTGCATTGCTCCTTATTGTTCTAACACACCTACAAGAAACTTTCACTTGATTTTTGGTATCCAAATTGCTTTGGGTCCTTGAATGTTAGTCTCAAGCTTCTTGTTCCCTTAGGAACCCATACTTGCCTAACTTTAAATTGTGTCCTTTTCTTGGTAAGACAAGTATGCAAATTATGGCCATGAAATTTGCAATGTGAGCACTTGCTCATATAAACTTGAAACGATTTGTCCAAAATGATTTTCTTTTCTTGTTCCAAGCTTTTAATCTTTCTATTCAAATCAAAATTGATTTTCTCCAAAAAGTTAATTCTTAGTTTGGAGTCATTAAAATCATTTTTCAAATCTTTGTTTTCATTTTCTAAAATAAGTTTTGATTTTAATAGTAAATCATTTTTACTTTTTTAATTTTAAAATCATTTTTCTTGTGTTTAGAGTTCATTTCCTCAAACTCAACTACAAGATCATCAAATGCATCTTGTAACTCATCAAATGTATAGGAATTTATATTTAGAGACTTTGAGGTTACCTCAGGCTCATCAAGAGCTATGAAGTAAAGGTTGCCAATTTGGTCTTCCTTGGAGTCATCATTATCGGAAGAGTCACTATCGCTCCGACTTACTACAAATGCCTTTTTCTTTTTCTATTTCAATAATGCGCAATCGGATTTGACATGGCTCGATCCATTGCAATTGTAGCATACCACTTTGTTAACCTTTTTAGATTGGGATGATTTGCATTTATCCATCTTCATGAATGTTTTGAATTTCTTGGCAAAAATGATCTTCTTATCTTCATCATCTCTATCATCGTCTTCCTCTCCCTTACTCATGGAAGCCTTCAATGCAATGCCAACTTTTCTTGGTTGCTCTTTTTCATGATTTATCTTTATTTCGTATATGAAGAGTGATCTGATAAGTTCGTCTAAGGCAAGGAGATTGAGATCCTTTAATTCCTTAATTGTGGTCACTTTAGCTTTCCATGATTTGGGAAGGCTATTCAACATTTTCTTAACCATCTCCTTATTGGGATATGCCTTATTGAGACCCTTCAAGCCATTTACAGTGTTAGTGAATCTATCGGACATCTCTTTGATGCTCTCCTCTGGTTTTATTTTGAATATCTCTTAATCAAGAGTGAACATGCTTATCTTGGACTCCTTGACTTGATTAGTCCCTTCATGTGTGATAGCCAACTTATCCCATATCTCTTTGGCATTGTCACACAAAGATACCCTATTGTACTCATTAAGGCCTAATGCATAAAAGAGTATATGCATGGCCTTGGCATTGAGTTGAGCCATCTTAGTGTCTTTCTTATCCCATTCCCATTCTTCTTTGGGAACTTCAAGATCACCTACCATCTTTGTTGGGATGAGTAGGCCTTTTATGATTATCTTCCAAACTTGATAATCATTTGCTTAGACAAATAGCCTCATCCTTATCTTCCAATACGGATTATCTTCACCGTTGAAGAGAGGAGGCCTCACAATTGAATGTCCTTCTTGGCCCATGCTGAAAATATCACCACTAGCCAATTCCTTGGTCTTTTGCAAATCTTTGCTCAAGGATTTTAAGCCTATAAGAATGAGATACAAGCTCTGATACCAAATGTTAAACCTTTTAGTGGTGAATGAAATCAAGAGGGGGTGAATTGATTTCTTAAAACTTTGGTAAATTAAATTAAGAAATTTAAACAATAAATTTTGGAGTGTAAGTTAGTGAATAAAAATAAACAATTAAAGAAAAAGGAAAGAAGAAGCAAACTTGATGATTTATAGAGGTTTGACCTCAATTGCTTACGTCCTCTACCTTGGCCTCACTTGCCTCAGATTTTTATAATTCACTTACTTGAATTGTCTACCTTTCAAGGATAAGATATAACCTTTACATTTCTTATCTTTTAAGGCTAAGATAGAAACCTCTACCCTCTATCTTTTATGACTAAGATAGAACCCTCTCTTACTAAAGGCTAAGTAGAAACCTTCTCTACTTTTGAATGGGCTAAGTAGGAACCTCCCTTTTTGCAAGGATTTGAGTGTAAACAAATAGAACCTCTAAAGGTTAGGTATTTACAAGAATTTTGGCTTAAAGAAAATATGTATCTAAAGATATAAAATGAAGAATACAAAAACAGGAAGAATTAATCCTATACAAAGATAAACTACTTAGCAAAAATGATAGAGAAAATGAAAGATATAACTCTAAGCATAATCTCTTGGTTCTTCTTATTGTTAAAGGTGTTCGAGTGGCTTATTTATAGCCTTGATCATGATTCTAGCCATTGGGAACATTTGGTGAAGGAATATAGCCATTGGAGCTTTCAAAATGTCATTTCTCATTGTTCCCTATGCCTCTGTATCGATACAATTGAGTAGCTATCGATACATTGTGTCTAATGATCCAAAATATGACCGTTGAATAGTCCTATATTGATACAGAAGGATCTATCTCGACACATGAACAGTACATGAACAATGATTTCTTCATTTTAAGGTTATTTAACTACTGCCAAGGATTGTATCGATACATACACATAGTGTATAGATACATTCACATGAAAATCAATTTTAAGAGGCTTTTCATGACTTTAAAACATGTAAAACTTATCTAAGAAATGTTTTATATAAAAATATGTATTAAGAACATATTTTTGAGTGCTTGAAGAAGTTAAAACACATTCTAGTATTTTTCAAAGTGTTTATGAAATATTTCACTAAAAAATACTAATCTTGAAAATATTTAAACACAAGCTAATTAAGCTTAAGTTTTAGTTATATCAAAACTAAGACTAATTCAAAGCTAATATAGCTAACAACCATGTATAAGAAAAATGCTTATGATAGGCCTTTGATGCCTATAGTTGATGTCAATCACCACCATCAGACGATTTTATTTGCTGTTGCCATACTTGGTGATGAGATAAATGATACCTTCAAATAGGTCTTAAAAAGTTTTTTCGAAGTAATGCATAATAAGACTTCTAATTAAGTTGTTACTGATGGGGATAGGGCAATGCAAAAAGCTATCAGAACTATATTCCCAATGCTAGACACATGCTTTATACATGGCACATATCTCACAATGCACAGGCAAATATCAATGATCCGTTATTTTACAAGCATTCTGTAGATCATGACTTCATGGTGGACATTGAAGGAATTTGATCATGAGTGGACTGCAATGGTCAGAGAATTTAATGTGGAAAATCACCCATGGGTTATCGAAAAAGATAGAACTCGAAAGATGTGGGCATAAGCAAATATAGCAAGTCACTTTTTTGGGATATTACAAACCACACAAAGGTGTGAGTCCTTGAATGATTCACTCATTGTATATTTGAAGTAAAAAAAAAACATATCTGGACTTTGTTTGTTCCATTGATCAAAGGATTACTAGAATGTGGACCAATGAATTAGAGGCTAATTATTTCAGTACTTAGACAATGCCTAAATCTGTAACAAAGTTCGATGACATTGAAGGTCATGCAACAATAGTGTATATAAGGGAATCATTCTCATTTTTCTAGGAAGAGCTTCGTCAGGAAATGTTATATCGTCTCCATGAACCAATTATAGAAAAGGAATTCATACTGATCTATTATTTAGATAAGTATAGGGTATAAAGCCAAAGAGTGGAAGTTGTCTTTAATTTAGTTGCAAAAACAATTCAATGTTCTTGTTGCAAGTTTGAGACAATTGGTTTGCCTTGTAGGCATCAAATTCATGTCATGAAGCTTGAAGATATGTCTCATATTCCAACATCTTTGATTATGCATGATGGATAAAAGATGCTAAAATTTATACCCCATCATTTGTTAACATTGATGTTGCAAATGTTGTGGTATGCTTCCCTGAGTTTTAGTTGTCATAGAATGTGCTATGTAGCATCGAAAATGACTCACTCATTTAGTAAAGCCAAAAGTGAGATTAATAGATTGACTATAGAAATGGAAAAGTGATGTGAGCTCAGGGACCTCATATTTAAGAAATTGAGAAAAAAATTGAGATCCTATTATAGCACGCGTTAAAGGGAAAACAATTGGGAAAAAGCAACCATCTCACAAAGTTAGAAAGTATGGCTATTATAGAATACAAGGACATACTAAAGTTACCTGAATAAATTTGAAAATTGGAATGAGCAGTAGTGGTCTTGAAAACAATTTTTGTGATACTGATGAGGAGATGACATCAAGCACATATACGAATTTCCCTTTTTGATAAAGTTAGATTCAGAATCTTGATAGTAAAAAAATTAATTATAATAATATAATATTAAGACAATAATGTTGATTAAAGAATTGCCTTCTAAAATGCTTTTTATGTCACAAGAAGATAAAGTTATGGACTACTAAAACTTTTTACCAATAATGAATGTTGATGGAAATTACAATATGCAAGTAATTATCTTGTTCTTTATCGCATCCATGCATTTGGTATTAATTGCCATAGCATTAGAACTAAGGTTCAACAGAAGGTGACATTTCTCCTTAAATTGTTAGGATGACACATCCTTAAATTGCTAGATTGAATGAAGGTGTTGAATCCAGAAACATTTCAAACTAGTTTGGATCAACAAGTTATTAAGTTATGATATCATTGCAATCAACATTCCTAATATATATTGCAAACAGATATTGTAATAGGCACTTTTTTGGAGAATCCCAAACATATCTATGTTTGCTAAATATGTACATATTAACAGTTGGGAACATAATTGTATAAATGTTCTACAACCAAAATCAATTGCCTTTTTGCATTACGCTTCTACTATATTATACCATTTTACTCTTAAAATTTCAATCTTCACGACATGTTATGGCTTTACCTGGCAAAAAACAGAAGATATACAGAGTTACAACAAAAAAATTTATTCTTTTCTTTATCAACAGCAAGTAGAATATAATTAGTAATGTTGAACAATTTGTTTGAAATATAGGTTAGTAACTCACCATCATTGAAACAAAGTCCGAAAATGCCATCCATCATTGGCGTGATCCAAATAGCAACCATATCAAAAAGTATATGTCTTCTGATACTACCACATTGCATAAGGTGAGAAATCATTACAATTTTCTAGTACCACAACCTAATTTAAAGGAAATGAGACAAAAGTAGATTATTAGCTGTTTTCACCCCCTCAAAATCCATTATGCAAATTATCAGCTCTTATGCATAATGTAAAGATAAAAAGCATGAAATAATGTTAGGATTTTAAGCTTTAAACTGTTATTCGTTGTTGCCATGTGCCTGCCTTTAAAACTTTAGATGATCTAAAAGGCATCGCACTCTTGACTTAAAAATAAATGATAGTTGGTTATGGTTGAGCCTTTAAGTTATCCCATGATCAAGATTTGGATTAAGAATAATAATGTGAAGGTGAGGGAGACCTTCGAGCAAATTGCTCATCCAATTAGGTCTTAGGTGGCCACTACAAAGTGGCTATAAACTTAGAGTCACCACCAATCATTTTAGGCTAGGCAAGATCAGATGCCTATTAAAAACAATATTTCAAGTTACCAAACTTGAAACATCGATTTCAAGGTCTAGAAAGTCTAGAGATTCGTTGGTTAGGTTCGAGAGTTGGTTACTCATGGGGAAAGATTAACATTCCTATGACACCCGAAATTGGCACCTACTAACTCTGTCTCACTTTGATCTTGGTTAAATCGGTTCCATTTAGTCTTTATTTAGATCTAATTTCCTTTAATGCATGAAGTTTTGTAAATTTAGATCCGGGTTTATTTTAAGAAAATTAGCTTAACTATGCACCTCAGAGATAAGAGGAACATAGGGATTTTGAAAACAATAGTTGGATTGGATTTTGAAAATTTGGATGTTCCGTATTAGACACTAAAGAGATACCAACATGGAACATTGCCTTGTAAGTTTTATTGAAAAATAATTTTCAAACAAGAAAGCACGATAATCACTAAAGAAACATGTTAGTAAGAAAAAAGAGAAATATATTATTATCATAAATAAGTAATCGCAAACAAAAAAATGTGAAAAGAAGGGACGATCAAAATGTATCTCATAATTGCCTTTGATTATTGAAGAATAATCGAGATGACAATTTTAGAGACCGATATGGATTTGGTGGTAATTTGAGGGACAAAGATGATTTTAATCAAAGCATTCTGAGGCATTCGAAAGAGAGAAAATTTTGGATTTTTTAGACGTAAAGCAGGGTTGGAGTACCCCCTCGAATAGGTGGGATTGAAGTATCCCAAAGATAGTGTTGGGAAATATTTGGGAATAAAGAGAAATTTTGAATTTTTTATTAAAAATGGGGTTGGAGTATCCCCTTGGAGCAGCAGGGTTGGAGTATCTCCAAAAAATGAAACTTTTTGGTAGCTTTAGATAAGGTTTAAGAATCATGAAGGTGGATCCGAAAAGAAAATTTAAGTTTTGAGTTGAAAACAAGGTTGGGGTATCCCCTTCAGAGTAATGGAGCTAGAGTATTTTCACTAATGAAAATTTTCATACAGAAAAGCGAGATATCTAGTATGAAATCATTTTTTATTTTTTTATTTTACCCTTATCCGAGTCTAAAGGGCTTGTGTTATGGGGGAACGAATCAGGGGCATTCTGAGACGTTTAAATGTTTCAATAAAAGGAAATTCAAAGCTTAAGTTAAACAAAGGGGACAACATCATGTTATCTCATTTCTTGAATTTATTTTTGGTGCATCCAAAGGCGTTAGGGGTAAACGATGTACCTTTGGGAAGGTAACTTGATGAGGTTTAATGTAAAAACATTTCAAAATCCTAGAAAATTACTTTCTAGGTGAAATTTATTTTTAAAGTAGGTCTGTTTAGACACTGGCGGCATGTATAAGTAAAGGGCATGATGGATTTTGAAAAATCAATCCAGGCTTATCTAGAATCGTTAGATCATTAATAATACCTTTCCAAAAAAGGAATTTTGTGAACTTTTTAATAAAAATATTTAACAATTTCCTAAAAATCATTTGATGGGCCAAAATGGCTCAAATAGAATATTGCATGTTGATTCTAGGGGTTTTGGATAGCAAAGATTCAAAAAATCATAACTCCGTCATCTAGGACGATCTGAGGGTAGAAAAGACATTGTTAGAAAGGTAATTTAATGCCCTTTAAAGGAAAAATGTAACAAAAAAAATCAAAGAATTGTGGTTCAAAAATGATTTTCCAAGCTTAGGCTACAATGCTGCTATAGTAAAATAAAGGGCCGTTCGATATTTTTAAGTTTTTTTTTGAAGATAGGCTCGGGTCTTGGACATCCGAACCTCTGCGATGGAAGGTAACATGGGCTTCACAAGTTCATTCCACAATCTTGGAGAAGTTTGGGAAGATGAAACAACCCATTGACCATGTCACTAAAGGAAACATATGACTCAAGATCAAGGCTTAATACTTTAACAACTAAAACGGGATCTTTTTTCTATTTTGAAAAATGAACTTATTTCACCATGAATCCAAAGCTGAAATATTGATCTATCCCCAAGATTGGAAGACCAATTTTGTGAAAACATTAAATCCATGCTATCTTTCATCTGTTGGAGGTAGCATGAACTTAACTTGTGGATTGTTCTAAAAATTAGGTTTTCAAGCATTTTGACAAGGATGTTATGAATAAAATATAACACATACAAATATGAACATGGATTAAACATGCAAACATGCAGAGATAACATTTTGACATGAAAATGGATGACAAAAATGTAGGAAAATGACAAATAAGGTGTATGGAGATGATATAAACATGTTTAAACAAAGGAATGGATGCTGGAGTTGTCAAGACAGCATTTTTATTTCATAAGACTCTTTAAAACACATGAAAATGTATTAACATACATAAGACATGTGTCAACGTTCCACATACCCGGCCTTTACGAACTTCAGATGATCCAAAGGGCCAAAGTGCACTCGACTTAAAAAATACTTTAATGTTTGACATGAAGGAGTAAAGAACCATCAAACAAATCGCTATCCGACTAGTCTTGGATGGCCACTATGAAGTGGCCAAAAACTTGGAGTCACCACCGATCATTTTAAGTTAGGCATGACCAGATGCCTATTGAAAATAAGACCATAGATTCGTTCTTTTGGGTTCGAGAGTTGGTTAAATGTGGGGAAAGATTAGCAGCCCCACGACGCTCAAAAATCGGTACCATCTAACTACATTTTACTTGAATCTCGGTTTCCTCGATTCCATTTTATCATTATTTAAATATAATTCCCTCTAACGCATGAAATTTTGTTAAGATACGAGTCCAGGTTTTAATGAAAATTTGATCACCTATGCGCCTCGGAGAGGTGAGAAACATAGGGTTTTTTGATGAAAATGATTTCCATATGGGTTTTAAAAAAAAAAACAAATATTTCATGTTTGGCACTAGAGAGATACTGACATGAGATATCGTTTTGTGATTTTGAAAATAATTTTTAAAGCATGAATGCTCGAGGTCCTTACAAGAGTAAACGTATTAGTAAGATAGGAAAAGAAAACAATAACAAAATCCACAAAAATAAATACAAAAATACATCAAAAAGAGGATGATTGAAATGTATCTCATAGCTGTCTTCGATTATTGGTGAATAACCGAGACGACAACATTGAGACTTAGTCTGATTCGGTGGAAATTTGAAGAGAAAAAAGTTTTAATGATTCGAGAAGGAGAAAAGCTTGGATTTGAGAAGGAATATGAAAAGGAGGGTTAGAATATCCCCATAGAAGAATGGGGTTAGAGTATCCCCAAAAATGGAAGTTTGATATTGGATTTAAGGTAAAAACGGGGTTGGAGTATCCCTTCGGAGTAGTGGGGTTGGAGCATCCTTGAAAATGGAAGTTTGATATTGGATTTGACATAAAAGCAGGGTTAGAGTATCCTCTCAGAGTAATGGGGTTGAAATATCCCCGAAAATAGAAATTTGATGTCATTTTTAGGTAAAAGCGGGGTTGGAGTATCCCCTCAAAGTAGTGGGTTGAAGTACTCCCCCCCAAAATAAAAATCTTCAACATTAAAAGGAATGGGTCATATTTTTGAAAAAAGAGAATCTTTAAAAATCAAGAGCTAAAGGTTTGGCTAAAATGTTCCTCTTTGTTTAGCCTTGGTCTGAGTCTAAAGAGCTTAGGTCATGGGAATGAGCCAAGTAGATCATTAGGTGTTCGAACGCCTCAATAAAAGCATTTTGAAAATTAGGTTAGAAACAGAGGAGAATGTTGCATCATTTCTCTTTCTAAAATTATTTCGAGCTTATCTGGAGGTCACGAGGGGTAAACGAGGCACCATTGGAAAGATAACTCGATGAGGATTAATGTAAAAATATTCCAAAAATCTTAGAAAATCACTTTCTAGGCGGAATTAATTTTTGAATTTCAACTTAACTCAACACTTGCAGCATATACAGGGTAAAGGTACGATGGATTTTGAAAAATCATTTCGGATTCATCTGGAATTGTTAAAATGCCAATAATACCTTTTTAGAAAGGGAATTTCATGAACTCTATGGGAAAATATTCAATGGATTCAAAAATGTTGTTTGTTGGGCCAAAACAGCACAAATAATAAATTGCTCGTTGGATCTAAGGGTTTCAGACAGTGAAGATTAGAAAAATCGTAACTATTTTATCCGAGATAATCTGAAGGTAAGTAAGATATCATTGGAAAACTAATTCAAAACTCTTCAAAGGAAAAATACCAATACATTCCAGATAAATCATTTTTTATTTTTAAATAATTTTTCAAAACTAGACCACTGTGCTACAAGAACAAAACAGGGAAGGTGCTTAGTATTTTTGGTTTTTCATTGGGTTAAGCTCAGGCCATGGATGTTCGAACATCCATAATCGAGGTGAGGGGTTGACATGGGCATCACGAGTTCATTCTATAATCCTGAAGTAGTTTGGAATGATGGAACAACCTGTTGACCATGCCATCATGAGGGTGTTTGGCTAAAGACCAAGGATTCACATTTTTCAACTAAAAGACTTCACTTCATTTTTTTGAAAACCAATATTCTTATACTCATTTTTTCATGAATCCAGAACTGAATACTTGCTTTACCCCCAAGGTTGGAAAGCTAACTTCACAAAAATCTTAAGCTCATGTTATTCTCCATGTGTGGGAGATAGCATGTGCTTAACTTGCGGATATTTTTTTGAAATCGGGTTTTCCAGCATTCAAACAAACATCTCAAAATAAACAAAGTGCCAGAAACATAATATAGAACATGGAGAACATATATGCGCCAGAAAATATGACATTTTTCATAAAAGAAATAAAAAGAATGCGTGAAAATGATAGATAGATGCATGAACATACTTAGGATGAACATGTTTAAAAAAGACTTTGCTAAAAAAAAGCATTTTTATTTCATGGAACCTATCAAGTTGCTAGGAAATGTATGGGCATACTTAGCACATGTTAAGATACATGCTTTAAACATGAGATGCAGATATGGATGTGGAAGAAACATGGTAAGGTTGCATGAGTAGAGGCTGTTATGGTGATGAAAATGCAAAGGAGCAGCTTAGTCAACCAAACAGCATAAAGGCACCAAGAAGAACATCAAGATCCTAAACTACCACAAGCAAAACCATAAAAAATGAATGGAAGTCCTAAGATGGCTATAAAAGCATAAAAAAGGTTTACTAAGATGATGTTAATGACAAAACAAAAACTACAAAGATCAAGGTAGAGGGGATATACCAAAAAACTTGAACTTCCCTTTGTCTCAAAGTTATTGCTGTAGGCTTAATTTGGTCCTTCTCCTTGCTATTATTTAGCAAGAAAAGGATGAAAAGAGGTATCTTTTTGGTGGTATGGTTGATAGGAAGGCTTTTTAAAGATCAAAATATGTGGAAAGTTAGGTTCTTGAAGGTTTTCTAGTGGTGGTTTGGGGTAGCTACAGGAATGGAGTATGGAAGTCAATGAAATAGTGTTTTTGGGACTGGAAATGGTTGAAAGATTTGTGGGGATAGGTGAAGAGTTTTCTACGATTGCTGGAGAGTTTTTTTTATAGCTGGGAGCCTCTTTTTTCTAAGGTAGTTGTTTCTCTCTTTATCTTCATCCTCAACCAATGGCTTTAGGAGAAAAACCAAGGGCATTGTTGGGTTTTCTTCTCTGCCTAAGGAGACATATAGGTAACATGCTCAGTTTGCCTCCCCATTGCTATTGGTTCTACCATGCTAAGAAAGAAATCAAAAAAGCTGCAATAGCCTCCCAACTGCTGATATGCCTGCCACCCTCTTTACCACCATATCTCTTGTGAAAGTGACTTTTGGCATTGGTTGCTTGGGCCCTAAACTTGTTTAAATTCAGTCATTGGCCCAAAGTCAAGGTTTGTAATGCTTTATGATGGTTTGTTGGTGCTGAAAACATGTTTGAATCAGATTTTTGAAGGTTGAAAAATGGTTCGAGCAAGGCAAAATGCCTTACTTTATCGATACAAAACATGTTGTATTGACACACAAGGTAATTTTTTTCCTGAGTATCGATACAAGGAGGTGTGTATCGATACTAAGAACAAAAATTGTTTCCAGTCTCGAGACTTTAGAGCCTTGTATCGATACTCCATGGACTTGTATTGATACTCATGCTTGTGTATCGATACATTTTGCCAAA